>NMUG010011482.1:0-10619 GCA_002855965.1 Monotropa hypopitys
AGAATCGTACGACATCCACGAGCCAGATCAACTCGTTTCATCAGAGAATTTATCGATTCACCTCCTTGGTCCCAAAGTTGGAAGTGAGACCTCAATCCTGAAAAGAGGTATTCATGCATATTCCCCCTTTGATTATGACATCGACTGACCTTTACTTGCCCTTGGCATTTCAGAAACAGCAGGGAAGTTAATGGCCCCTAAGCTGGACAAAAAGGCATTGGTCAAGTTGATGACTAACCGTGGAAAGTTAGAACCAGGTCAGGCTACAAATAAAAGAAAGAAGACCAAGGAAAAAACTTCTCAGGTCACTTTCCCTAAAGTTCCTCTGAGCTTCGCTACTTCTACGGCTGAAGGGAAGAGAAGATTTTTGAACTTCTTCATCCGACAGAAGCTGACCTAAAGATTCAGGAGGTGGCACCTGCTACAGAGAGAAAAGACAAAGAAAAGCAGGTGAGGGTGGAAGATGACGGGCCTATGGTGCTTTTTGATGATGACCATGCATTGACGAAGGCTAAATGTATGGCTTCTCGAGCTGATATAAAGTATCTGGCTAACCAACCTTCTGCGGCTATCTGTCAAGAGTTCTTATTTGAGTTGAGCAAGGCAGGATTTTCTCTTGTTATCCCTTTTAGTGTTTCCTAACACCTTACCCGAGACACTGCCTTGGCTTTTTCTTCGTAGGTTTCTGTCCAGGGCTTCTTTATTACCCAGGAGGTGTCTAAATCCTCGCTAATGCAAGAAAAGCTAATCAAGAAAAATCAAGAGTTAGTCCTGGATTCTAGACAAATAGAAAAAGAGAGGAATGCCATGGCATTGACCCTGAAAGGGAAGGAATCTGAGCTCCAACAATTAGTGGTGGAAAAGCTTGTTGTTGAGACCTGATTGAGGGAAGAGGAAGAAAAATTTAAGGCCGAGGAGGCTCGCTGCTTTCGCCTGTCTGAGGACTTAGCTAAGACAGTAGAGGAGAAGGAGTCAATGGAAGATAAGGCTTCTGCTTTCATGGCCAAAGCTGAGGAGGATCTTAAGCAACTCAGGGGAATTCATGACAAGGAGTTGCAGGAACATTTGGATGAAGTGACTTCATCCTATTTTGACGGTTTTGAAGAGATGAGGAGGCAATGCATTTGCAAGTACCCTGAACTAGACTTCAGCCCCCAACTCTTTGAAATAACCATGGAAGACTCAACGATTATAGGTGAGGGGGACGACAACCAATGCACTGAGGTTAACTCCCAGAACCTGCCTCCAGCTCCTATTTATTCATCAGTTACCGATAAGATTAACAAATTAGTACAAGATGTCATCATGTTTATAGCCACAGAGATCATGGAGGAGGTGGCTGATAGAGTTATCGCAGAGGACTGAAGGATGTTTCTATTAGTTTTAAATTTCATTCATCCTCCTGTTGTTTTGAACTTGTTTGACGGGCTAAGCCCAGCGTCTTCTTGTTTTTGCCATGTATTGAATTTTTAACGATGTATTCTATTGCCTTCTTGGCTTTTAGTGCCACATATTTTTGTGTTTCGCCACGCCTTATCATGATATTCATAGCTTGCTTGAGTCTTAACATTGATTATCAAAGACAATTATGCCATGCCTAGCATGCTACTGTGCTCACACCTTAGTGTACAGCCTTCAGCAGTGCCTCAGCACTTCCCCGCTTTCGTCTACAAAGTCGTTGGGTTAACCATTTTGCACTCGTCGCCACAGCAAATTCAGACATTGCAATAGCATGGGGCTGTACCTTAGTACCGTGGCTTAGCACCGTAGTGCTGGACTCACTTGTGCCTTAGCACTATTCACCTTAGCGATTTTAATCATGCCGTAGCATGAGATGAGCTACACCGTAGTGTTAAACTCACTTGTGCCTTAGCACTATTCGCCTTAGCGATTTTAATCATGCCGTAGTATGAGCTGAGCTGCACCGTAGTACTAAACTCACTTGTGCCTTAGCACTATTCGCCTTAGCGATTTTAATCATGCCGTAGCTTGAGCTGAGCTTCTCCGTGGTGCTGAACTCACTTGTGCCTTAGCACTATTCGCCTTAGCGATTTTAATCATGCCGTAGCATGAGCTGAGCTGCACCATAGTGCTAAATTCACTTGTGCCTTAGCACTATTCGCCTTCACTATGAGTATGCAAGAGATGGGAATTGGGTGAAGCCTTCCATTCATATTTGAGCATGAAACTTACACAATCTATGACTTACACACTTGTCAAGAGTTGGTATCACAAAAAGTAGCCAAATTATAAATTTAGGGGTTAACATTCAACTCATCACAATAACAATATGTAAACAAAATGCTATATAACAACAATCAACAAGTTTTACCTTGAGCAAATCACCTGTAATATTTCTTCAAATGTTCTGCATTCCAAGGGTTTGGCAGTTCTTTCCCCCTTAAGGTCTTGAGTCGATATGCCCCCGCTTTGGAATGCCTGATGATTTGATAGGGTCCTTCCCAGTTGGGTTGGAGCTGCTTCATCTTATTTCTCGTGGGGTCTACCTTCCTCAAAACCAAGTCTCCGGGCTAGAATGATCTGGGTTGGACCTTGGCATTGTGGTACTTTACCATTCTTTGTTGGTAGATGGCGATCCTCGCTGCTGCCTTGTATCTCTTTTCTTCAATAAGGTCCAGGTCAGTCCTAAGTTCTTCTGAATTTTCTGCTTCTTCTGATGATGCGGTTCTATAGTTTAACAATTCTACTTCAATGGCAACCACTGCCTCTGATCCAAAGGCAAGGGAGTACGGGGTCTCACCCGTAGCTGATCTGGGCGAGTACGAAAAGCCCATAGCACATGATGTAACTCGCTCGGCCATTCCACTTTGGCCGACTTTAATATTTTCTTGATGCCTTTCTTTATTTCGCGGTTAGTGACTTTGGCCTGACCATTAGCCCTTGGATATGCTTTAGACGTGAAGTGTACGTGTATGCCCCTCTCTGCACAAAAATCCCTAAACTCTGAGCTGTCGAACTATTTTCCTAGGTCCACCATCAAGACCCTAGGTAATCCAAACCTACAAATAATATTCTGGCAAAGAAACGAAATGGTGGCACGGGAGGTGATGATGGGTAAAGCCTTAGCCTCGAACCACTTTGTGAAATAGTCAATTGCCACTACCGCATACTGCCGCTGCCCTGCTCCCCTGGGGAGGGGACCTATGAAATCCATGCCCCATTGAGTGAAAGGCCAAGGTCCTCTCATGGAACTCATCTCAGTGGGGGGCAAATGGGAGATATTAACAAACCGCTGACAAGAATCACACTTCCTAACTAGTGACGCGCAATCGTCCTGCATAGTGGGCCAATAATACCCCATACGAATAATTTTATGAGCAAGGGCTCTGCTTTCAAGGTGGGCTCCGCAAATGCCCCATGAACTTCTTTCATAGCTCTATTTGCTTCCCCTTTCATCAGGCACCTGAGATAGGGCAAGGAAAATCCCCTTTTGTATAAAACGTCACCCATCAATGCATACCTTGCTGCACGGATTTTGAGCTTTCTGGCCTCCTGTTTATCTTCTGGCAATTCTCCCGCTTTAAGTTATTTGACGATTGGCTCAGCCCATGAATTTGAATAGTCAATAGTCATGATTAGCTGCTGATCTCTCCCCACGCTTGAGGATTTCAGCACCTCGATCAGCGTCCCCTTTGGAGGGGGCTCTTCCGTTGAGGTTGCAATTTTGGACAATAGGTCAGCCTCTTGGTTCTCCAACCTTGGTATATGAGATACTGAAAACGCGTCAAACTTCTGGGCTAGGAGCTTGACTGCTCGCATGTACTTCTCCATCGTTTCATCCTTTGCCTCAAATTCCCCATTAACTTGGCCCACCATAAGCTAAGAATCACTCATCACGGCCAAATGTTTCAACTCGATCACCTGTGCAATTTGGAGACCAAGTACCAAAGCCTCGTATTCTGCTTGGTTATTTGTAGCATTGAAGTCAAATTTTAATGCGTACTTTAGCTTTTCTCCTTCTGGTGAGGTCAGCATTATTCCTGCCCCACTCATCTTATTCGTCACCGACCCGTCTACGTGCAGGAGACACGTTTCTTCGTCCCCCTTATTGACTTCATCATCCGGTGCTGCATACTCCACAACGAAATCTGCTAATGCCTGAGCCTTCACCGAGCTCCTAGGCTTATAATCTATGTCAAACTCTCCCAGCTTTAAGGACCACTAGATGAGACGTCCTGACGTGTCCGGTTTGTGGAGGGCCCTTCTGAGGGGCAAGTCAGTTGAACACTAATGGGATGTGACTGAAAGTAAGGCCTCAACCTTCTGGCCGCAGTAATCACTGCGAAAGCCACCTTCTCTATCTTTGAATATCTCGTCTCTGATCCTCTTAGTGCTCTGCTTGTGTAATAGACTGGATGCTGAATACCATTATTCGTTCGTATTAGGATCGAGCTGACTGTGTATGAAGTCACCGCTATGTACAGAAATTGCTCTTCCCCATCATCTGTCGAGCTGAGTAATGGAGGACGTTGCATGTAATATTTTAATTGATTGAAAGCATGCTCGCTTTCCTATGTCCACGCAAAACTTTTTATTAAAACTTTAAAGAAAGGCTGACATTTATCTGTTGCCCTGGATACAAACCTGCTCAGCGCTGGCACACAACCTGTGAGCCGCTGCACCTCCTTAACTGTCCTGGGGGATTTCATTTTCAGAATTGCTCTGATTTTCTCCGGGTTGGCTTCGATCCCTCTATGAGACACCATGAACCCCAGGAACTTGCCTGATGCTACTCCAAATGCGCATTTCGCCGGGTTTAATTTCATTATGCATTTCCTCAGAATATCAAAGGCCTAGGCCAGGTCTTCTACGTGGTTGGCCCGTTGCGTGCTTTTCACCAACATATCATCAACATAAACCCCCATATTCTTGGATATCAAGCTTTTGAACATCCTATTAACCAACCTCTGGTAGGTGGCCCCCACATTCTTCAATCCAAAAGGCATGACGGTGTAACAGTACAGCCCCCTATCGGTGACAAACGCCATTTTCTCCTAGTCGTTCTCGTCCATCTTGATCTGGTTGTAGCCAGAAAATGCGTCCACAAAGCTCATCAGTTGATGTCCAGATGTGGCGTCTACTAGCTGATCAATACGAGGGAGTGGGAAACTGTCTTTTGGACACGACTTGTTTTTTTTTTGGAAAGTGAAATATTATTGATAATCAGCCTCAAAATACAGGGGAGCAAAACAAATTAACAGGCTAAGACACCAAGCCAAACAGGGGGAAATTCAAAAAATACAAAAATGCCAACTACTCATCCCTTCACCATCAATGCTCTAAGAACAGGAAAGGCAGCCATACCCCGAATGGATCTTGAGAGAATATCCAAGATGCATCACGGGACTCACTAATTCTCCGATCAGCCACAGCCCACACGTATATCCGTCAAAGCCAATTTCCATTCGTTAGCCAAGCACTCTGCCTGAACGGCAATCGAAGAAGGAGAGGATTTCTCTTTCTTGAAAACTCGCTTGATCCTTGAAATCAACACACATTCTCCACTGCCCTGAGGACTTCTTGACCATCACCACGTTAGCAATCCAAGTAAGGTACTGTACCTCCCGTATGGATTTGGCCCTCAACAACGTGTCAACCTCTTCAACCGCAGCTCTGCTTCTATCAGGTGCGAAAGTCCTTTTCTTCTGCTTGACTGGTCTATGGTCTGGATTGACATTCAACCGGTGCACCATGACTTGTGGATCTATCCCGGGCATATCCTCGTGCGTCCAAGCAAAGATATCCTTACTCCTCGCCAAAAACTTGATTAAAGCATCCTTCTCACCACCTTGCAGACATGTTCCCATCTGGATCCTTTTGTCCGGTTCCTCAGGCCAAATCTGTAATGAGGTAAGTTCTTCCACATGCTCCCCCTCAGTAATTTTTCTTCATCCCTAACGTCCAGCTCTTCCAACCTTCCTTCAAACTCCCGCGGGAGCGTCCCTTGGACCCTAATAGGTGGATCTAGGAGCGTCTTGTCCCGTCGAGTCTTCAAAGTCTGGTTTTCCCGGCGTGCTTCCTCCAAAGTTTTTATAATATTATTCAGGGTTATATAGCCGGGAGGTCTCTACAATTGTCTCTTGCCGACGATCAGGTGTTAACCATCCAGAAATTCGTCACCTTATCAAAGAATAGTCGTTTCCCACAGACGGCGCCAACCGATAACGCTGACTTCTGGATCCTACGCCGTCATCCTTTAAACCCTGCAAGCACACTTCTTGATGCCGGTGAGACGCCTGCCAAAGAGCCTACGATGCTTATGTTAGTCCAGAGATTTTGGGAGAGAGAAAAATTCTTATGGAAAATTAGGTTAAAGAAGAAGTTTCCACCATTACCTTGGTCCCTCCTAGGGATTTATACCCCTCCTCTATTTTAGGAGTGTTTTTGCAACCTTCTGCAACGTTTCCATATTCACTTGGTATGATCCCGCAATTATAGGCGGCTATATCGTCTTTCTGTTTTGGAGCAGTAGACTTTCCAGTTTAAATAATGCGCGGGCGGGAAGGACGTGCCTCCGTCACGCCCAGTCCCAATATCTGAGGTCATCCTATTCTTATCAGCTCATCGGCTGAGGTCCTCACGGTTATGTCAGTGGACATATAGCCTCAGAGTTGACCTAAGGTCTGATTTCCTGGTGCTGAGCTCCTAGCTCGGCACAACCTATCAACTACATATCAAACAACTTTATGTCTTAAAAAATTGAGTGTTAAATATTCAGTACTTAATTTTCAATTTTCAGTTTCCAGTTTTTAGTTTTATCAAAGAGACATTTGACCGTGGTTAGAAATAATAGCCTAGTTAGAATTTGTACTATTTTTAATTTTATAAATAACAAAAGAAGTAATTTATATTTTATGCAATTTACATTAATTTAAGTATATTCTGTGCAATTTACATTCTAGTTAGATTCTGTATTATTTTCATTAAAAATGTTTTTTTAAAACTATTTTCATTAAAAATATTTATTAAAAACAGTTTTAAAAAATAGTTTACATTTTGTGCAATCTACATCAATTTAATTATATTTTATTGAAAAAATAATAAAACAATATTATTTTTTAATGAATTTGTTTTCCATTAAAAATGTTTAATAATAAAACTGTTTTTGTAAAATTATTAACAGTTTAAAGAAAAACAGTTTTAATTACACTTAAAAATTATATATTAGCGAGAGAGAAGAGGGGAACAGGTTGGGAGGGAGAAAAGGGGATGGGGAAGTAATTTGACACCCCCTGTTTTGTCGTGGCGGGGGTCATTAGGGGAGCCTTCTCTTCAGCTTTTATCAGATTCAAAATTTATGGTGAGAGAGAATCACATTCAATTCATCCATTTGTCAGAAACGTGGATTTCATTTCCCCTTGCTCTCATTCATCTCTTTGTGTTTTCTCGTTAGAAAATTAAAGCCTTAAAATTCACCTTCTTCATTTGTGTTCACAAGGCCACGAGAAATACCCATACTCCCCAAAACCCAGATCTCTCTCCCTCTCTCACTATAATGAGAGTAATGGCTTCTTGTCTCGGTCAATATGCAATCCAAGTATCCGATCATGCGTCTTGCTCAACCTCCTCAACCCATTCGTATATCTCTCCAAATCTCACACCCTCAATCCTAAACTCAGTTACCTGTCTGTACAAAATCTGTCTCTCCAATCAAAAGCAGCTTTTAATCACAGCTACTTGGACCAAAACCCCCATGACCCATGGCCTAACCATAAACTTCGGCCATAACCCATCAAATTCATTCAAACTCAACACCAATTCCGGCCTCTTCCGAAAAAAGAAAGGCACCAAACAATTCGAGATCGAAAATTCAAAAATCGAGGTCTTCTGGGATTTTTTAACTGCCAAATACAATGCCGGACCGGAACCCGTTGACGGATTCTACGTAACCTTTATCGTCGATTCAGAATTAGCCCTAGCTCTTGGGAACGAAGATGATATAACCACGAAGCTGAAATCCGGAATCCAAGTTGCAAAATCATCGTTGGTTTCGCGTCGAGAACACTTCTCTGGAAATACCCTATATTTGACCAAGGCTAGATTCTGCGATGATGGGATCTTGCACGATATTTTGATCCATTGTAGTATTGAAACAGAAGGTCTCAATCATCCGGTTTTATCCGTTTGTATTGACAAGAAGACTGTGATTCGGGTTAAGAGGCTGCAGTGGAATTTCAGAGGGAATCAGACGATTTTCGTCGATGGATTGTTGGTTGATATGATGTGGGATGTGCACGACTGGTTCTTCGGTCCTGGATCGGGATTTGCGGTGTTCATGTTCAGGACAAGGAGTGTGATGGAGAGTAGGTTGTGTTTGGAGGAGAAATTGGTGCCGAAAGAGCAGGATAAGATTGAATTTTCATTGGTGATGTATGCATGTAAGAGCCCTTGAATCCACTTTTGAGACACTGTTTTCCCCCTTTTTTGGACTGTATTAATTTTCTTTTCAGAATTTGTTTTTACTTACTCATGAAAGGAATAGATGATTCATTTGATGGGAAAAGTAAACTGGAGAGCAGATTCTCTTTTTCGATTTGAGAAATGGGAGATTTCTTATCGATCAATTTGAGGGTTTGCTCTCTCTCTCTCTTTCTCTCTCTCGGGCTGCAAAATTGATGATTTCACTCTCTCTCGGTCTCTCGGGCTGCAAAATTGATGATTGGGATGCTCGAGTCTTGGGACATTCCATGCCAGTTCATGTCTCAAACGAAGTAGTAATTTTCATAAAACAAATGAACTTTGAGGCATTTTTTAAGGACTTCAATGAAGTTTTGTCACAATTGTTTTTGGCTATTCCAAAAGATTTCAAGGAAAAATGGCTTCTGCCTTAAAAGGACAAAAATGAAGGTTGAAATCTCATGATTATGATCAGAACAGTGTTTTTCTGTTTTCTTGGAGCAAGGTAAGTGAGGATTCAAACAGCTATTGAAGCCAATGGCTTATATAATCGAAACTAGGTATTTTTTTACGTATATTATATTTTAGTACTGTGTTTTGGCAAAAAAATTATTTTCTTATTCATCTCATGTTCTAAATCTCTTAGATGTTATCAATTCTTTTGTTGTTATGATTCTAATTGGGATCTCCCCTAGGATTAGTTGAGCTGTGCGCAAACTAACCCCAACACCGGAGTTATCCCAAAAATAGACAAAAAGACTAAAATACAAAGTATCTTGAAGGCTAAAAATTTAGGTCAAGCTAAGCCTTACTTTCATTACCAATTTTGGGAAGACCAATGCCTAGATTGACCCTCTAATTATTAGCCAAAAATTAAATTCCAATATAGAGCAGCTTCAAATGGATAAACTTTTCTGCACTATCTTCATTCATATACATAACAGAGCACATGTAGATTGAGTAAATGTTCTCTGCCAACTTGTTCTAGTTTTCAGACATCAATGCTACTCTCACATAGCCCACCCCCCAATCCAGCAGTGATGGGAATGTACCAGAAAATTAGCATGTTATAGCATTTACACAGCTGTCAAAGGTAGGAGGGGCAGTTTGACCATGTATGCTGGTGAGGGTAGTAATTGGACAGATAAAAGAACACCAGTTTAATTGGACAGATGAAAGAACACCAGTTCAGTTTTTGCTTTCCCCATTAAATCAGCAGGCCCTTGTACTGGCTCTCAGCTAGTTGAAAGCCTCTTCTGGTCAATAGGGTACACTAATACCAGAATTGGCCTCATTCTGTACAGTTTTTTTACGCAAAAATTTGGATCGGTCCTATTTTTCGAACTCATTTATGAGCGGGTCCACTGAAAACATATCATCCCTCGCGAGATTCAATTACAATTTCTACAAGTATAACCTTCCGTTTGCGCCAGAAATAAGTATTTTATTTATTTATAAAAAACGATTTATTTGAAAATATACAAATCTAAAAATTATAAAAAATATATATTTAGATTCGTCTTGATGAGATATATCAAACAAGTACCATATTGAATATAAAATTTTACGTTTTTAAAAAAGTTACAGTGCAAATGCACTGTAACTTGTACCAAATAACAAGTTACAGTGCATTTGCACTGTAACCTGTGCAATTGAGCAGAATACAATGTAATTTGGTATAGGTTACAGCTCCAAATTGGACTGTAACCTGTCAAATTGGACAGATTACAGTCCAATTTGTACTGTAACTTGTAAATAAACACAAGTTACAGTCCAAATTGGGCTGTAACATGTTCAATTGGACAAGTTACAGTTCAATTTCAACTGTAACTTGTAAGTAAACAAAAGTTACACTCCAAATTGGGATATAACCTATTCAATTGGACAAGTTACACTGCAATTTGGAGTGTAACTTGTCAAATTACAAGTTACAGCCCCAATTTGGACTGTAACTTGTGATTTAATCGAAGTTACAGCCCCAATTTGGACTATAACTTGTGATTTAACCCAAGTTACAGTCCAAATTGGACTGTAACTTGTGTTTAACACAAGTTACAACCCCAATTTGGACTGTAACTTGTGTTTAATCCAAGTTACACCTCCAATTTTGGACTGTAACTTGTGATTTAACCCAAGTTACATCCCCAATCTGGAATGTAACTTGTCATTTGAACAAGTTACAGTGGCAATTGGACTGTAAC
>NMUG010011483.1:0-10613 GCA_002855965.1 Monotropa hypopitys
TTATAATTACAAATATTTTTATAAATTAGAGAAATTATGGAGCTTAAAAAAGGAAAACTTAATTTTTAGCCATTGAAATAATATATTTTCTTTTTGTTAAATAGATCAAATAGAGTTTATAAAAAACAATAGGATTGTAATCACTTCTTAATTAGAAGAAATTATTAAGAAGTGATTACATTTAATAATACAAGAATAAGTATATGGGATTTTATTATGTATTATATGAAAATAAAAATTACATGGAATTTAAGTTAATTTGTTACAAAATATATTTTAAAGATTATATATGGGTAGGAGCGTATAGGGCAGAGTCTACGATACGACTCTCCCTCTTCTGCTCAAGAATTCGGGTTCGCGTTGTTGTGTGATAAGTGGCGACGTCTCCTTAGAGAGAAAGATAAGAGGGAAGTATTTCTGTACAATTACCCGCCAAAAAGGTATATATTAACGAATTAAAATTCCGTAATTTTCAAATTAATCGTTTATATATACATCACATATCTCTTCCTCCCCCGCCCCCTCTCTTCCTCTTCCCTCCCCTTCTCATGGCTTCTCAGCTCTCTCTACTGTGCAGGTTTCCCGGGGGAAATCCGCCTTTTGGATCGAAAACGGCGAGACTGCGAGGTTTATGGAGTGAGAGATGGATTCGAGTGATATCGAGGTGGGATCGGAGGGTTTGGCTGAGACGGCGGTGGTAGGGGAGAAGAGGCCTGTGGAGGATAGTGATGGATTCGTTGGGAATGTCAAGAAGGCGAGGACTAGCGGTGGTGGTGGATTGGTTGGGAATTTGAAGAAGGCGGCAGAGATAGTGATGGTTTTGACGGCCATGGGGAAGATGAGGGGAGGGTGGAGTCCGACGGGAGTGGAGAAGGAGATGATGGCTGAGGCGAGGGAGAGGTTGGCGGTTGTTTGTGAAGGGTTTGCTCCCAAAGATGTGTTTCCGAGGGATGCATTTGAGGAGGTTATTGAGGATCTGGGGTTGAATAAGGTGAGGGAACAGAGGTTAGGGTTTAGGCCTCTTAAGATGTCAATTGCTGAGAAGTTGTTGCTTACCAAGCAAAAGGTGAGGTTCGAATTGGTACTTAGGTTTGTAATGTTGTTCGGTTTAATATTCAGTTGGCTCATTTGCACTATTTTTTTCTTAACATTGTTGTTTCCATCAGTTAAATTGGTAGACATGAAGTATGAGGAATTGTAGTTCATTCATATTTTGTGTTGAGGAGTTTTAACACTTGTTTTCAAGGCATATGTTTATTGTGAAACTGATTGGTTCATTTGTTATGCTATAACAAAACGATTTTGAACCAAACAAATAATCACGGACACGAGAACACCTAATATACGTGGGTTGGCAGGGGGTGCCTATAGAGATGAATAGTCTATTATGTGTAATAAGGATGGACAAATTGACTAGACCCATGGATGATATCCCATGATGTATGTTGTTTGCAGATGATATTGTATTGGTAGATGAAAATGCAAGAGGTATTAATGTCAAATTAGAAATTTGAAGAGAAATACTAGTGTCACAAGATTTTAAGATCAGTAGGACTAAGACTGAATATATGATATGTAAATTTAATGATAATCATAGTACTAATATTGACATAATGGTCCTTCAAAATCAAGAATTACTAAGAAGTGAGCGTTTTAAATATCTTGGCTCAATTGTTAGTAAAGATATGGAGATCGCGGAAGATGTTATGCACAGAATTTAAATTGGATGTATCAAGTGGAGGATTGTTGCTGGAGTATTGTGCGATTGTATGATATCTGCAAGTTTAAGAGAAATTTCTATCATATATAAGGCCAACTATGTTATACGGTATAAAGTGTTGGAGGACTAAAAAACAATATATGAGTTAGATGAGTGTAACTGAAATGAGAATGCTAAAATGAATGTCGTAAAACTTTGCGAGATAAATTAAAAAACGAAAACTTCTCGATATGGTAGGGGTAACGCCACTAGAAACTAAGATAAGAGAAAATATATTAAGGTGTTTTGAACATGTTTATAGTAGGCCTGTTGACGCTATAGTTAAGAGAAGTGATAGAGTTATGATAGATAATAGCACTAAGGGGAGGGGTAAACATAAAATGACTTTAGAAGCAGTAGTTCATAAGGATTTAAGTTTATTATATATAACGTAACACGATGCATTTAACAGAGCACGTTGGAAAAAAAGATTCATGTAACTAATCCCAGTTGATTGGGACTTAAGGCTCGGTTTGGTTTGGTAATCCACTATACGGTCCGAGCTTCTACCTTCATAAGGGCCCTCTACAGTGTTGGTAACATTGAGAGTTGTTTATAAAACAGGACACCCATAATACAGTTTAAGGTGCATCTATAGACTACTGTGGCGAAGATTCATTTGGAGTACTATTTTAATCTTTTGATGATTTAGAGACTTTTATACCGGCCGATGGTTAAATTAGAGATTGTGCAAGTAACATGTGAATATTACTAGAACTGCGCAAGTAGTTGACAACATGGGCAAAAAAATCCAATGAAGGATACTGTTGACAACAGGAAAGCTCCTAATAAACCATATTGTACTTTGAAAAAGTCTAAGAATTCATACTGTTACCCCGCATACGCGGGAGCTTCGTGCATTGGGTTGTCTTTTTTATACATCCAATTAGATAGTTATTACGAGTATCTTCTGTTGTGGACAATGAATACACTGAACTCTCTTAAAAAAAGATTGTAATGGGGACTTGGATTAGTTATTGAAACAAAGTAATGTTAAACCTTGTAGATTCATTACTCCCAAATTTTTTTTTCCATAAAAGATTGTGGACTAGGTCTTATTTGCTTGTAGCAGCTGCCAGCCAAACCGACTAACAAATTAATTATCTGGCTGGTTATTTATATCGAGGCCTCTGTTTCTTAAACCTGGTTTTGGTGTGGGAATCGTGCATGCAAACATGCACGGTGCACCCAAACCAGATTTGATATTTATCATGAAGGATTTTTTACTCCCTAAATCACATATATATCATTGCATTGTAGGTAAATCTCCTTGTACCAGACCAATGTTTAGAGGATTTTAGTTTCTCCTAGTACTTAAGATCTTAAGCTACATCTATGAGTTGTCAAGTGTCCCTTGTATTCACAAATGGACTATGAATCTTTATAAGGGGGTTGTTCATAACAAAGGACTACTTGTCGATGACATAAGGGTACCTCTATTGTCGAGTTTCTTTCATTTGGATATTTTGGTATAGATGTTTTCTTAACTTCAGCCTTTTCCTCCTAAGACTATATAGTTAGATTCCCTTGTAAATAAAAGAAGAGAACCTATTGTGAGATGCTAAAATTTTGTTGTTTAGGGCTGGTTGAAAATTATTTAATTGTGGAGCTTTTTTCTCTTTCAATGGCGTCTACCGAGATTACTACTTTGCTCAACAGAGTAAAGCTTTATGAGCTCATATTTCTTCATGTACTTATTTTGATCGATGTTTCTTACCGATGTTGCTTTTTAAGTTATGCCACATGTTTCTTTTCTGACCCTCACCAATCTTTTCCTCCCTCACTTTTAGATGAAAAAATCTGACGAATTTTCTTTGCGCAACGGGACACATTCATCTCAATGGTTGCAAACAAATGGGGATGCAGCAGCTGAAAGTCGTGGGTCATCTCATGCTACTAGGGTGTTTCCATCAGATAAGCCAAATCATGGACCAGCTTCTTCTGGAGTTTTCCAACCTGCTTCTCCTTTAGGCCATGTTTCTGTTGCAACTTCTACTTCTTTACCGTATCAGCTGCCTGCTAGTGAAGTAAGAACATCTCTGGCTTCCGCTGGATTGCCTACCAGTCTTCTAGGAAGGGATTCTTCAACCACAGCGTTGCCTAGAGTTGAAAGACCACATACCAGATTGGATGCGAGATCGAATGGTTCATCTTATTCGTTGCGGAATCAAGGTATCCCTTGTTTAGCTTTTTCACTCTCATTGAACATCAGAATATCTGTATGGGAAGTCAATGTCAGCTTACCTAGAAAGTTCACCAGAAAAGAGACAGTTACAAACTAGTTTTGAACAAAAACTTTTTTGTAAAGCGTGTTCTCCTTTCATTTAGGCCATTATAAAACAAGAATTTCGTAGATAATCTCTACTTGATTGGATGGTGCCGAGATCTCTTTTTTTAGAGACCATCATAATCTTTAACATCTGCATTATAGTTGTCTCTGTTGTAAGATTGCTTTAGTATAGTTATCTTAGGCCTCCAAAATCCGTCAACCATGATATTTTTTCTTGGAAGACCAACATCATATGAGTCATCATAATATCACCGGTTCTTTCTTTGTGAAGTTTCCTTCATCACACATGGTTATTGACCAGTTCTTCACCTTGCCATCTTGCTAATAAATCCCCTCCTTTAATAAAAAGAGAGTATGTTTTGCTTTATTTTGTTTTCCTTTTTTTGTTAATGGGCAG
The DNA here is from genome assembly GCA_002855965.1 of Monotropa hypopitys. Classification (NCBI taxonomy): domain Eukaryota; kingdom Viridiplantae; phylum Streptophyta; class Magnoliopsida; order Ericales; family Ericaceae; genus Monotropa; species Monotropa hypopitys. The sequence continues at coordinate 4,447 of NMUG010011483.1, forward strand.
CCGATCCGAAGCCCGGAGAAAGGAGGAAGGTTGTGCGATAGGTAGTTGACAACCACACATAAAACAACACAGTTAGATTCTTATGACATATGAGTGAGATGAGTGTAATTGAAATGAGAATGTTGAGATGGATGTGTGGTACACCTTTGTGAGATAGAATTAAAAACGAAAAGTTTTGTGATATGGTAGGGGTAACGTCGCTGGAAACTAAGATAAGAGAAAATAGATTAAAATGATTTGGACATGTCTATCGTAGGTCTGTTGATGTGGTAGTTAGGATGAATGATAATATTATAAACACTAAGAAGTGGAGTAGACCTAAATTGATTATAGAATTGGTAGTTCGTAAGGATTTAAGTTTATTAGGTATAATGGTCCACGATGTCCACGATGCATTTGACAGAGCATATTGGAAAAAAAGATCCATGTAGCCGACCCCATTTAATTGGGACTCTAGGCTCAGTTCAATTTGGTTTTGGCAGGGTCCACCGGAGGGGCTAGAATGTTTGTAGGAGATTTCTTTCATTTGTGCTTTGTTATTATAAAATAATCAAGTTTGATATAGAAATTTACTATCTTCTCCACATTTCTATATTACTTTGTCAGCTATTTTTAATAATTTGTCGGGCGAATTTTTAGTTAATTATCAGTGTGACATCTGTTTGCAGTAAATTCTTCTGAAGACCATGTAATGCAAAAAACTCCAGCTTGGTCTCAACAATCCCAATCCGTTTCTTCAGCTAAAACTGGGCCAGATAATAAAGTGCTGCCGCATCCTTCGATTAAGGTTGAGGGGACAGTTAGTATGACTACATCAAGAGTAGCAACGTCTAAACCACTGGTCACTCAGACCGCATCTGGACATCTGCCGACCATGCATCACCCTGTGCAAGGCATGAACTTTTCTCAAGCCCCTGTGGCTAGCAATGTCCACATTGAAATTGGTAAAATTATTCAGAAGTTATTACAACCACATCTGCCAGAGCACCCTACTTGGACTCCTCCTTCAAGAGATTACATGAATAAGGCTCTGATTTGTCAAGTGTGCAAGCTTACCTTCAATGAGGTGGAAAGTGTACTTGTTTGTGATGCTTGTGAGAAGGGCTATCACCTGAAGTGTCTCCAGTCTCACAATCAAAAAGGGGTTCCTAGAGGTGAGTGGCACTGCTTTAAATGTTTGTCATTAAGCAATGGGAAACCTTTCCCCCCTAAATATGGCCGCGTCACAAGAAATATAACTGCACCAAAAGTACCATCCAATACTGCAGCAGTTCAGTCATCTCCAGAGAAGAAAGTGGGAATATTAGCTGAAAAGGAAAATCAGCAGAAAATAACTGCAAATGGAAACTTTGACTTAGCAAGTGCTGCTGCTGGTAGCATAGGCAATAATCATAATCAATCAGCATCTGATTCAAATAAGCAAAACGCAATGGAAATGCAGAAGGATAGTTTATCAAGTGGAGAGGAAAAAAATGACAAGATTCAGTCTGAAACTTGTTCAAATTATGTAATGAAAACCTCATTGTCTACCTGTGTTTCTTCCGGTGCTGACTTAACACTTGGAAGGTCTAAAGAAGAGAAATTGATTCCTGAAGCAGGACAGTCTCCTGCAAAACCATGTGAGACTGATTCCAAGATGTTGGACCATGTGCTAGTCTCTGGCAACCCCCAAAATGATGTCCAAGAAGGACTTCCAAATAGTGCTGAAGTTCCTCTATTGCAATGTGATGATATGAGCGTCATCCTTAATGATCCAGGGACATCTGATGGTAGCAGAAATTTGGATGGCAATTTGAATCATGATGATAAGGAAGAGGAGCAAGCAAATATACGAGCTGAACCTGTTGAAATTTATAAAACCAGCACTCTAGCTCATGAGCAGACTAGCTCATCGTCATATGTCTCAGATTACGTTGATTGGATTGGTGATGTACTTAAAGTTGTAGATGAGAAGACATATTATGAATCTTGTTGCATCAATGGATTCGTGTATAAAGTGCAGGATCACGCTCTTTGTTGTAGTAACAAGGTCAACCTGATGCCTTCTAAGCTTCGGGTAAGCAAGTTATTGCTCATACAAGTAAAAAACGTCCTACAAGTAAATTCTTCTCACAACTCCAAGGGGTTGGCTTGGTAGTCAATGCATGGGACTTAAGGCTTTGCTTCCTCGCATGTCTCAGGTTCGGAAACTCTCAGGTGCTATTAATATTTGTGAGGCTAGTCCATGCGGGGTTTTACCTCGGCTTTAAATGGGCCCCCACCAGTTGACAGTGAGATTGGTCTCCCAGGAATTAGTTGAGCTAAGCGTAAGCTAGCCCCCTGGACACCATGAGCTATAAAAAATACAAATAAAAGTGAACTCTTCTCACCTTTTATTTTTATTTTGTTTCTGATTTTTTGTTACAACTATCCCTTTTTTTGCTAGTACCACATCTTGCATTATACTAAGAGGTATAATAGGCCCTAATGTGTGCTGGAATGTTACTAAACCAGTACTCACATTTGGGCAGCCTGGCACCCAACGGGCTTATTATGTAATCAAATGAAACTAGGTCACCACTGAGTGGGTTTGGTTAGGCTGTCTTTGAACAATTTGTTTCCGGTTTTCAGCCTTGGCCAAACCCTTCTCCTTCGCACCTCCTAAGCACCGGAAAGTGTAGACTACCAAGAGGAATTACTGGACTTGTCTTTTGTTGGGAAGAAATAGCTTTTTTCACTGCGCTATGATAGCATCTTTACATGGAGAAACTTTTACCTTTCCTGTTGTAGGCCATGTGGGAGGATAACAAAACTAGATCAAAATGGGTTTTGGTCAATCGCTGTTACTTCTTCAATGACTTGCCAGAAGCAGTGGGGCATCCTTGTTCCCCGGAAAACAATGAGGTAGTTGTTTATATGCATTATTTCATTTATTTTGTTGTCTATGTGCATGTTGTTGGAATGTATCCCACATTGCCTAATTATGTCCCATCTCTATTGGTTATAACTTATAAGTCTCAAGTTTCTCTCTCCTTAACACCTTAGTTTTAAAGAGGAATGTGGATTGAGCTTTTCAACTTGGTATCAGAGCTTGGTTGGGCCTGTGTTGGGTGTGTCTAGTGTCCTGCTACCTTGTATTGTGGTTCAGGAGAGTGTGTTGGAATGTATCTCACATCGTCTAATTATGTCCCATCTCTACTGTTTTTAAGTCTCAAGTTTCCCTCTTCTTAACACCTTGGTTTTAAGGAGGAATGTGGATTGAGCTTTTTAACTCATGTTGACAAGAAAGCTTATATTCAAAAGCTGCCTCAAGTCGAATAAGCCTTTGTCTACATGATTTAGCTTCCATTCTGGTCAGTGCAGTGAGTCAACAAATTAGTGGATAATATGAAATTGTGATCAAGTCAAAGGATTATGTGAGGTTGACATCCCAATTCCTAGGTACTAGACCTATGTCTAAGCCAAATTGGTTACAAGTTTAGATTTTGATGAAGCAATGACTTTACCAAAATATCAGATTCCAATAGATTGACTGCTATGCCCTGAATAAGTGCCACTTTCTGATTAGAAGGTACACAGAAATTAATTTTTTAAACAGTATAGATCCATAATGACTCCTTGTTGCTCCATTCTAGGTTTATGAGTCTAATCACGGTAGCATCATAGCGGCTGGCTTGATTCGCGGTCCTTGTGTAGTTCTTTCTCCAAGCAAGTTTGTCGAAGAAAGTGGGAGGAGATCCCGTTTGGGGCCAGGGGCCAATGATGGATTACAGCCACTTTTTCTATGCAAGTATGTTTCTTTGTTTTTTACATTATTCATTTTCTTATTACTGCCTACACATTGCTTTTCTATGAAAGGAGCGTGGCTTAGAGAAACCTCTTATGTTCATGGTTTTGTTGTTGCATTGGTTTACTATCTGTAGTGACTTTGTTTGTGATAATGTCCCTCAAAAGCTTTATTTTCCCCCCATCTTTCATTTTGTTTTATCTTCGGTCATGTGGGGATGAGTTGTCTGTTTGTGACTTTAATTTATTGGAGGAGAATCATATTATTTTGCAGATGGTTTTTTGATGAATTAAAAGGCGTATTCAGAGATGTTTCGAGTTAGCTGCAGTAAAGAGTATTTTTTGGTGCCAGTCTTATGCAAGGAGGCTCTAGTGTACAAAGTAGATGGATTTTCTTCTGATCAGGTAGCATTTGTATGTCATTCACCTTCTATGTTAGGGCTCTGTTCATCTAACTGCACATTTTTGGGCTATATGGCTATATTAAGGGTTGGCTATATTTGGTTTAGTAAAGTTAAGGTATATTCCTTGGGCAAAACTATAGTAGTCCATTGTTTGCATTGTTTTACAACTGATCCACTTCACCTGAATCCTATATTTTGCAAAGTCCGAAATCCGAGGGGCAGTTAGTTATATATTTAGGGAGCTTTGGCCATATGGACAAAGTTTGACCCTTTAATGCTCGTAATTCAATAAAAACAAAACTAATGCAATAAGGACAACCCATTGTTGGGAAAATTTTCCGCCCCCTACACCAGAAAAAATTGATGCTGTACAGACCACTTCCCGGAAAAGTCGAATTTCCATTGATTTTTCCGCCCACTTACTCCGGCTATTTTTTCGGTCACTTTTCCGGTGACTTCCAATGGATTCTCTCCGAATTAGTGCTCTAGCGACTTTTTGAACTTAATGAATTACAAAATAAACTCATTCATTAGTGCATCACATCCCTCAATTTTGGATTTTTCAACAAATTTCTCTATATAAAGGTTGACATTACGAGAAGTACTTTCAAACAAATGGTTTTCCTCAGATGCATGTACAATATTGACAATAAATCTGTGTGATACGTACCTACCTGTGATGATGACATGGCTCAAATAATTCAGAAGTGCTTTGGCGGGAGAAGAGTTAGGTAGGTAGTTGTAAAAGTTTGTTATAGATTCACAGTTGTAATTCTGGTTTAAAACGAAGTGACCTAGGAGAGAAATGGAGGCTTAAAATTGTGTAAACTCAGTGGGCTGAGAGACCCCTTTTGTAAACTCTTTGGACGAGAGCTCCATAGAGGCATTTCATCCAACATATTCCATTCCTCTTCCTTCTTGAACCCTACTCGTATTCTTTTTTCCCTGCATTTACATACCTCCATCGCTCGATACTTATTAGTGGTATCAGGGCCACCGTTTCTCGGACTCGTGCGCATCAAATCCAACCATGGTGGAAAACACCAGATCCTAGGAAATGAAGCGAAATGAAGAAGCTATTACACAGCTCAAGAAGAATTCAGAAATACAATTCAGGGAGCTCAGGGATCTCATCATCAACATGAACATGAAGTATGATCAATTGACGACAAGACTCCCAAATACTAGCGGGGATCGAGGGGAGAGTTCCCAGACGCACTCAATACATCTTCCATTTACCAATTCTGTTCAAACCCGTTACACCAAGATTAACTTTCCAAGATTCCAAGGTGATGACCCAGCGGGATGGGCTTACAAATGTGAAAGATTCTTTGAATTTAACCAAATCGAAGGACATAAGGTGCGACTCGTGTCTATGCATCTGGACGAGAAGGCTATACAATGGTTTCAATGGTATGAGAAGACTCGGGGTAATCTGGTATGGAAAGATTTTGTTTTTGATTTAAAGGTTAGATTTGGTCATAATGCCTACGAAGATGTGATAGGAGAATTGACTATATTGAGAGAGTACTCCATAGGGCTGTAAATGAACTGGGTCGTTCGCGAACTATTCGAGGCTCGATTCGGTATGAGTTCGTTCGAGTTCGATTCGTTTATTAAATGAGCCAAACCTGAACCTTAGTTTTAGACTCGTTTGATAAATGAGCCGAACCTGAATATAACAGTATTCGGCTCGACTGGGCTCGCGAATCTAGAATATACGTACAAAATGAAGATTTTATGTACAAATTATACATAAATTAATTTATGTGTATAAATATATGTTTGTATAGAATAAAATTCTTAATATTTGTGAATATATAAACTTCTATAGATTTTTTTTATAATTAAGTATATAGAAAACTTATTTATTTGTAGCCTAGACCCTTATGCATGCATAAATAGGTGTTATTTTTTCTCTCCTTAAGGTTCGTGAATACATTCGAGTTCGAGTCAAACCTAGGAGAGCTCGGCTCGAGCTCGGCTCGTCCAATTTTT
>NMUG010011484.1:0-10617 GCA_002855965.1 Monotropa hypopitys
ACACACCAACCGGTTGAAATCCTTCATTGGAACCAGTTGAGATGTACCAACCGGTTGGGAATAAGCCTCCAACCGGTTCATAAGGTTTCTGTTCAACTTTGCAAACTTTCTTCATGGACAACACACAAGTCAATGGCAACCGGTTGGCTTCCATCAGAGAACCGGTTGGGACTTACCAACCGGTTGGAAAGTGTTCTTCGACCGGTTGGGATGTCTCCTGTTTGAATTTCACTTTTTCTTCTTCATCTTTGACTTCTTCCTTCACTTCTCTTGGCAATTAATTGCATTTATTTACAACAAGTATAAAACAAGACTTATTCAAATTCTAATGAAAAAGTAAGCAAAACTAAGATAATGAATGCTAAATGTAATAAAATTAGGGACTATAATTGGTACATTTGAGTACCAATCAACAAACAAGGTGAAGGAGAATCTATGTTCATTATAGTGTCCTCACAATATGTAATCTCCTCAAGCACACTCAAATGATTTTCATCTCCCTGTGGGTAGGCTTTTTTATTCCGGGCTAACAGCCCATCTATTCGTATAGTGAGTGTTTTAATTTAAACTCCAAAGCCTTTTTAGAGAGAGGTGTCCGTGCATAGTATTTCTTATATATACCTCGATAGTCTGTCATCTCATCAATGTACAAATTTTGGTCATAAGAATAATCTGGTGTAGATTCTTCAAAATTCTCGGTGTGACAATCGTAATGAGGGTGTTGATTCATGTCATAATTAGAATTCCTATCCCAACCCCACTCATTATCACTATGATAATCATAACGAGTATATTGGTCATAAGTGTAATAAGGTGCATACTCTCCAACATTCTCAGTGTGATGATCATAATAAGGATATTGATGATCCATGTCAAAATTAAAGTTCATATCACCACCCCACTCATTCTTTATGGGATAATCACAACGCGGGTAGTGATTCATGTCATTGCTATAATTCCTATCATAACCCCCTCATCATATGCATAACTCCCATATGTTTGTTCTTCTGCAATGAAATCATTTTGATAACAATTTGAAGTTCTGCGGAAATCCATCGCTATATTTTTTTTTCAATTTTTTCTTGTGGAAACTTCAATAAATCACCGTAGTCCCCAAACAACAGTGCCAAAGATGCTTATACGTCTTTCGAACAACACTTCTTCTTAAGCACATGAATTAGGTCATCAAACGTAGCATAATAAACTGGCAAAGTACCGGGTCGAATCCATGGGGACTAGTCGGATTAATCTAAGCTTCTTTTATTTAATTAGAACTAATGGAGAACATTTGAGTTACTAATTGAAATTGAATTTGATGGAAACTAAAATTAATTGCAACTAAAGAGAATGAAATTTTAAACGATTTAATTAAAAGGGAGATTCGATCGTTGGGTTCACACCATAAATAATCCGTAGTCAATCTCTTTCTAAACTCGGGAAACACCTCCGTAACATCGAGAATTATTTATGGAAGATATCATCATAAAATAAATTCGTGAAACACGAGTCAGGTCTCCGTAACATCGAGATTTCCTCCTTGGAGGATTTTATCGTGTAAAACATTTTGAATAAAATAAGGAGATTCAAACACGAGTCGGGTCTCCGTAACATCGAGAATCTCTACTCGGAGGATTTCATCTTGAGAATCATTTTGAATCTCATGGAGAGATTAATGTGGTAGCTGGACTATATTCCTCTTGGACCGGACCTCATTATCCGGATTAACCCAGTTATTCGGATCCAATTCATGCATCACGGAGCGATCCAGGGCCATCGGCCTCACGGACCTCCGGCCATACACTGCAGCTAGAGGAGAGAACTGACGGTTCATCACGTGTTCTTCGGAAACCTAAGTAGTCTCACCGGACGCCCGAAGGAGCCAAGCCGGGCCGGCCATGCGTCCTCCTTCAACCTCCGGCATACCCATCCGGGCGTCAAGGAAGCCCAGCGTCTCCACTCCCCACTGGGAAAAGGAACAACTTCCACCGACGAACGGTTCTATGCTGGAGGGGTCCACCATTGGTAGCAACACGGAACAATGACCTCCGTTGGGTAGCACTCGGGTCGGCCGTACAATTGCTGACGTGGCTCAGGTCGGTTCAACGGCCCAACAACATCATAGGGATGACGTCAGCACACGACCTCCCTCTCGTGTGTATCACACACTCGCACATTTGGCACCAAGTCAGGATGCCTATATATACTCCATCAAAGTACTGTTCACAGGACTGACGCTCTGGTATCTCTCCGACCGCTCTTTCAGCTTATAGTTTTCCTCTCTTACCGTTGCTGACTTAGCCATCAGAGGCCCCTCTCGGTCGCTGCCGACTAGTGGGCACTGACCCTTGTGTTGCAGGAGCCAAGCATGTGATCCCCTTTCTTCTTATAGGCGACTTCTCATCCATCCGGAGCACCCATTCCAGCCGTCCGGCTAGCATCCGAAGAACCCCCGGACTCTCAGTCACCACAATGGGCGACTATGCTGGGGACCCTCGTTCCCAGACTCAGGTGACCGGCAGTCCACCCCTTCGCTAAGTGTTACCTTCTCCCTCGATGGCCGTCGACGACTCTCGTGACCACCAACACTGCCGATTGCCTGTTACCCCCTCTCCGCCCACCTTTGTTGCCGGAGACCCTCCCCTAACCCTGTTGGGGTCCACCTCTCAGCAGCCCGACGAGCAGCTCCGTCAGAAGGATCTGGAGATAGCCTTCCTTAAGGATCAGCTAGCAAGGATCGCCGGAGGTCCAACCCCATGTCCACCTATTTCGTCCGAAGCTTTGCAGGACGACTCAGAGCGCACCATTAGAGGGTCAGATCTGGAGTGCCCGGGAAGGCCGAACGATCGCGGATTCACGGATAAAGGAAAAACTATCCGCCGATCCCCCATTCGAAAGCGCCAGTCGGGAGGCCGTTTTCCCCGGTCCCCCAGATATCGACCCTGCAACAGTGCTGTCTCCAGCTCTCGCTCCGGAAGATCTCGCGAGACCCATCGCCTGAATGAAGAAGATTTGGCCCCCGTTAGGGTCGCTCTGCCGGATACTCTGCCCATGGAAACTTCTAAAGTAAGCCACAGGCGCCGCTGGCGAAGGGACAACCAGCGTTCTGGTCGGTATCACGAAGCAGATGACTTCTTTGGCCATAAGAGAAGGTACCCCAGAAATCATGACTCCCCACCTCCAGTCGGAGACCTCAGGGAACACCTGAACCGCCGGAGATAGATGGCAGCTAGCCCCGAGAAGAGGGCCATACAACAGAAGGCATCCGTCATTGCCAGGATCCGACAGCTCAGCCTATCCCCTTTCATTCCGGAGATTGAGCTGGCGACCCTCTCGGCAGGCTTCAGTCTGCCCAAGTTCACAAGGTATGACCCCAAGACGGACGCCTACACTCATCTCATTTATTACCGCCAGACCATCTCTCTCTACACTACTGATGACTCGGTTATGTGCAAGGTGTTCCCCACCAGCCTTGACACTCTGGGCTCACTTTGGTTCAACAAGCACCCTCCACGTAGCATCTCATGCTACCGGGATCTTGAGCGAGCCTTCATGGCCAGGTTCGTAACCAGCAGCCGGCAAACCAAGCAGATCGATGCTCTCATCGGCATTAGGAAGTGTCCGGATGAAAGCCTCTATCAGTACTCCGAGAGGTACTGGGAGCTTTTTAACGATATCCAAGGTTGCGATCAGATAGTGGCTGCCTCTTCTTTCAAAAACGGTCTGGATAGCAACAGCCGGATCTTCGCCGACCTCACACTCCACCCCTTAGAAGACATGGACGACCTCATGCTCCGGGTTGAAAAATTCTGTCAGTTGGAAGATCTCCTGGCCGAGCGTGCAACCCAGCGACCAAATCAGCAACCTCTGGCTTCACAACCGACAGGCAGCCGAAGGCAGGTGAATATTGTCAAAACATGAAGGAAAGGTGGCCCGAAGGCCCCCAAGCTCCATGAGCTCACCGCGGAAATGACGGTCTTCACCGAACCCATTTATTCTGTGCTAAAACAAATTGAGAATCAGCCTTTCTTCGTATGGATGGACCACAAGCTCGGAACGGTCGGCAAAACGAAAGATAAGCGGATCCACTGTATCTATCATAAGGAGCAAGGACATTTCACGACCGGGTGCAAACCCTTCAAGTCGTTCTTAGAGCTCCTGGTGCAGCAGGGACACCTAGCCCGATGGGTTGATCAGAAGAAGACACTTGAACTTGCCCAGAGCTCCGGACGTCCCGTCCAGCCGGAGGAGGATGTCCCAACAATCAACGTCATCCACAGTCCGCTCAACAAAGAGGTTGCTGCCCATCTCCGAACAGAAATCGATCAGGCCTCCGCCCCTAAGCAAGTGCTCACGGTCGGTTCTGGCCTCAAACGGAAGTAGCCGTCTGACCGATCGGGATGGTCCATAACTTTCACAGAGAAGGATCTTGACCGAGTCCGGCTTCCTCACAACGACGCCCTGGTCGTCACCCTACGCGTCGGACTAGCCAACGTCCGGCGCATCCTCATTGACCAAGGAAGGTCTGCAGAGGTAATGTATTTTTCTATGTTTCAAGCACTTAAGCTCTCCTCTGATGCTTTGCAGCCAACCGACGTCCCCTTGGTCAGATTTAACGGGGGGCCTGTCTGGCCCCTCGGCAAGACCACTCTCCCGGTCCGAGTAATATCCAAGACAGTTGACATGGAGTTCATTGTTGTTGACGTTCCTAGTCCATACAACGCCATCCTTGACCGGACCTAGATTCACTCCATGCAGGCGATCGCCTCAACCTACCATCAAGTCGTCCGGTTTATTGGGGCCTCCAGACGGCAGGAGGACATTCATGGCGACCAGGCAGCATCAAAACAGTGCTACATATTGGTTGTCCGGGAAAACAAGCAGATGAAACAAGTTCAATGGGTAGAAGTTCCGGACACCCCAGCCCTCGAAGATGTCGGCGCTCCAGCAGCCGAAAAGGCAGTTGAAGAACTTATTACGGTACCGATCAATGAGGACGGCAACCGGGCGTTCCTTATCGGGTCCTCACTTTCTCCTACGGACCAAGAAAGGTATGTGCAGTTTCTAAAAGCCAACATTGAGGTCTTCGCCTAGACTCTATACGAGATGCCCGAAGTGGCCCCGTCGTTCATCTATCATCAACTGAACGTAAATCCCTCCCAGTGCCCCGTCGTCCAAAGACCCCGACGCTCCTCTCCAGCGCATACCCAGGCAGTCGTAGAGGAAGTGGACCGACTGTTAGAAGCAGGTGCCATCCAAGAAGTCCAGTATCCCACCTGGCTGGCGAACACAATGGTCGTCAAGAAGAAGTCCGGTAAATGGCGAGTCTGTGTTGACTACACCAATCTCAACGATGCCTGCCCAAAGGACTGCTTTCCTTTGGACCGGATCGATCAGCTAGTCGACGCCACCGCCGGACACCAAAGGCTCTGTTTCATGGACGCCTACAGGGGCTATCACCAGATTTCAATGGCCAAGGAGGATATGGAGAATACAACCTTCATCACTCCCAAGGGGGTGTACTGCTATAAAGTTATGCCTTTTGGTTTGTAGAACGCCAGAGCAACCTACCAGCGGATGGTCTCTTGGATGTTCTCCCGGCAGATCAGCGATACGATGGAAGCCTACATTGACGACATGGTTGTCAAGAGCAGGTATGCAACCGACCATATCTGGCACCTGACGGAGGTCTTTGAGATCTTAAAGAAGCATGTGCTCCGTCTTAACGCCGAAAAGTGTGCCTTCGGTGTGGGCTCCGGCAAGTTCCTTGGCTATCTTGTCACCAGCCGGGGAATAGAGGCAGACCCCTCCCAGATCACTTCAGTAAGGAGCCTCAGACCTCCGTCCACCATCAAAGAAGTCCAACGACTGACCGACATGGCAGCGACTCTCAACAGGTTTATCAGCCGGTCGTCTGACCTTTGCCGACCGTTCTTCCAAGCCATCAAAACCAGCCGACGCAGCTACAAGTGGACGGAGGAGTGCGATCGAGCAATCCAGCGACTTAAAAAATACATCTCCAGCCCTCCGGCATTGGTCACACTGAAGGACATGGAACCTCTCATCCTCTATCTGGCCATCTCCCAGCATGCCGTCAACTCAGTCCTCTGCCGAGTAGAAGAAACGGACCACTAGTCGGTCTATTACACCAGCAAGATCTTTCTTCCTACCGAAACCAGGTACTTGCCCCTTGAAAACTTGCTCTTGCTTTGGTTTCTGCTTCCAGGAAATTGTTGCCCTACTTCCAGCAGCACACCATAACTGTTCTGACGGAGCATCCGCTAAAGGCAGTCCTCTGGAAGGCCGACCTCTCCAACCGGATCTCAAAATGGGCGGTCGAACTGGCCAACTTTGATATCAAGTATCAGCCTAGGATGGCCATCAAAGCCTAGGTGTTGGCCGACTTCGTCACAGAGTTCTCTCCGGGGGTCATCCCCCAAGAGTCTCCGGCATAGTCTCCGGCCAATACCACGGATCTGCAGGTCGCCTCCTCGTCTGCTGCTCCGCCTCCACGACGTTCTGGCATGTGTGCCCAACGTCCGACGGAACAATGGCGGCTCTTTCACGGGGACACCTGGAGATTGCATGTGGACGGCGCATCCAACAATCGGGGCTCCGGCGCAGGGATCGTACTAGCCTCCCCTGGGGGAGTCATCCATTAAAATGCCCTGTCTATCGAATATCCGGCATCCAACAATGAGACAGAATATGAAGATCTGATCTCCGGACTACGTCTTGCCACAGACATAGGGGTTGAGGATATTGTCATCTTCAGCGACTCTCAGCTGGTCGTCAACCAGTTGACCGGAGAGTATGGCGCTCGAGATGACAGGATGTGTAAATACCTCAGCTCCGCTCTAGAAGAAACAAAGAAGTTCAAGACCTTCCGGATAGAACAGATCCCAAGGGAGTATAACTCCCATGCCGACGCCCTCGCCAAGCTAGCCTCCGCGTGCCTTCCCTCTGGCCAGAGATCAATCTCCTTCGGCATCATCCTTAAGCTGAGTCATGAACCTACGGCTCTGGAGGTGAACAACATAACAGAAGACCCTAGTTGGATAGATGAAGTTTTTGCCTTCCTCAAGTCAGATACCCTGCCGGAGGATCGGCGAGAGGCCCATCATATCCGTTGCAAGGCAGCAAACTTCTGGCTGTCCCCAACAGAGGCTCTCTACCGACGGTCCAAGATCGGCCCTTATCTACTCTGTGTCCATCCAGCTCAGGTTCCGGTGATCCTCGAGAAGCTCCACTCCGGCAGTGCAGGATGCCAATCCGGTGGGCGGTCACTGTGGTAACCGTACCAAATATGGGCCTCTGGGCCGGGTATTCGGAGCTGGCCCACTAGGGACAGGCCCATTGGGGATAGAACAGGTTGGCCGGACCAACCGGAGGGCTATTGGCCCAGTAGTATGTCGGAAGAAGTGTCACGGGTTGGCCCGGCTGGCTAACCCGCACACCGGGCCTTTTTGGTCAAGACATGACAGGGTCATCCCGACCCAGCAACCCTGCCGGAGGCAGGTGTCTATCCGGATCACAGCTAGCAAGAGCATGACACGGTACGACCGGGTGACCCATGCCTTGTTAGGGTTTTACCGGATCAATTCTCTGACCGGACAATCTCTGTTTGGATAACCCAATAAGGAAATCTGGGTAAATCCCGGATATTGCGGCGGAATATCCGGGACAGTTACTGCAAATCGCGCCGGACTAAGGGTGATGTGAGCAGCTTATAAATATCATGAATTGCAGAATGGGTAAGGGGTTACTCACTTTGATTTCTAACAGCAACTTCTTTGCAAAAATCACTCTCGAGCACTCATCTGACTTAGGCATCGGAGAGCCTTTCCGGCATCCGGCGCCGGACAGTACTAACTAATTCTTTAATTGCAGGAGCCATCTAGTAGCAACTCAGGCTTGGATCTTGGATCAGCTATTCGGGTCACGGGCCCAGGAACCCACAATTGGCGACTCCACTGGGGAGGAATAGCGATTACCACATCCTTGATCAATCACATCTGACTACTGATGGCTCCACCTACAACATCCGGACAGAACGGGCAAAATAACCACCCTCCAGAGGACTTCGTCCTCTTACCAATTGATGGTACCCCCGCCGTGGTTACAGAAAATAACCGGGTTAATGGCACGGCTCCTACCCGACCTCAGAAAGATCAGGGTTCCCGAGCTTATATCCGTACCCTAGAAGACCGGATCAACAAGAAGGACGAGATCATACTCGCAATCCATGAAGACGTCCTCCGCTTGAAGGAGGAGCTCCGAGCAAGGGAATCCCGAAGGACAACTCGGCCGGAGGATGACCGAGGAAGAAGGAGGTCTCATTCCCCTGACAGGAGAAGGGATCACCGGCGACATCATCCGGACGATCGAAGGACATACGTTCACGCTGATCACTCCGGGCGCGAGTGGAGAAGAAAAGGAAAGGATCCAATCGATCCGGATCACGACAAAACAACTCGGACTTCTGCGTTGCTACGCCTCGGTGGAAGTTCCGGATCAATGGAATGTTCCACGGGGAATTGGGAGCCGGATTGGACGAGCAGTGGGACAGCAACTCATGAGAGCTAGCTTGCAAGACAGGAAAGAAAACGCAAAGGAGGAATTGATAACCGGATCGGTAAACGATAGGCTTCAGTCAATTCTAGGTCCCATGCAAGGAACAAGGGTGTTCAGTCCGGAGACCTCTAGGACAAACTGGACGCCAAACGCGGAAATGGCCGAAGCACTGTTAGTCGGGCTGACCAGGTCCACGCACAATTGATATGCTCACCATTCTGTCCGGCAATCGACGCGTATCGAGCACCAAGGGGCTTCTCTGCCCCCAAATTCAGAAAATATGAGCCGACATCCAACGCATATGTACATCTAATACACTTCCGCCAAATGATGTCCCTGCATATCACAGAGGATGAACTTCTCTGCAAGGTCTTCCCCTCTAGCCTGGGGGACCTCGGGCTCATTTGGTTTGACAAGCTTCCGGAGCAATCTATTGGCTCATTCCGGGAATTGTCTCAGGCGTTCTTGGCCTGGTTTGTCACAAGTACAGTAGAAGAAAGAAGTGGACGCATTGCTCGCGCTCCGGATGGGCAAATGAGAATCTCTCCGAAAGTATGCGGCCCGGTACTGGGAGGTCTACAACGAGATAGAAGGGTGCGCTCCGGGAACCGCAGTCCTCTCTTTTAAAATGGGACTAGATCCCCGGAGCAGGCTATTTGAAGATCTTACACTATGCAGCCCGGCAGATATGGATGATCTGATGTCCCGGATTGAAAAGCATTGCCGATTGGAGGAAGCAAGATCAGAGAGACTGAAGTCCGAAACAACTGCTATCACTAAGTCAGGATCCGGACATAATGCCCCGAGACAGGTGAATCAGATCAAGTCTAAGAAAAGGAGAGTGCCTCGTCCAGAAGAATTTCAGGCGAATGAGACGGTATTTAAAATACCTATATACGAGCTTCTCCAGAAAATTGAGAAGGAGAATTTCTTTAAGCTGTCCCCCAAAATTATAGGGCATCCATAGGGAAAGAATGCTTCCATGAGGTGCTTCTATCACCGGGATAGAGGACACCTCACCACCAGATGCAGAGCATTCAAATCCTTCCTGGAAGAGCAGGTACAGACTGGAAGGCTCAGGGAATACATCGATGAAGAAAAGACTGCTGCCGGACTACCACCCCCACCAGTCCGTGACGACGACGAGGTCGTCCGTGTCATAAATGTCATTCACGGAGCAATGGATGAAGCATCAGAGCACAGAATGAACGAGGAGATTCGGCAGAGTCAATCCGGGCAATATGTGATGAGTATAGGCTTATCAAAGCGACCCATGGCGGAGCCGGCCAGAAAATGGCAGATCACATTCACGGAAAAGGACTTGGAAAGGGTCCGGTTCCCTCACAGCGATGCCCTCGTCGTGAGCCTGTGTTTCGGCAAAATCCTGGTACGGAGAATCTTGATCGACCCGGGAAGCTCAGCGGATGTGATGTATTACCCGTTGTTCAAACACTTGGGGGTGCCCTTGGAAGATCTTATCCTATCCAATGTGCCACTAGTCGGATTTAACTCGGCTCCGGTATGGCCGCTGGGAAAAGTGAACTAGCCTGTCACGGCAGGCAGCAAAACGGTTAACACCGAGTTCACAGTGGTTGACGTCCCGAGCCCTTACAATGCGATATTGGGCCGGGATTGGCTCCACCGAATAGAAGCTATTGCATCCACTTATCTCCAAGTAGTTCGGTTTAATGGTCCTCACGGACAGGAGGACGTATATTGAGATCAGATAGCGTCAAAAAAGTGTTACTGCGGTAGTCAAAGGCAGAGCAGCACCAGCCCAGGTTCACTGGGTAGAGGTACCTGATGCTCCGGTACTTGAAGACGTTGGCACGGAGGCCACAGACAAGGCGATTGAAGAATTAATCCGTGTTCCAGTAGAAGAAGCAAGTGAACGCTTCTTCCTCATTGGGTCGGCCATGCCGGAACAGGATCAGGACGATATGCTCCAGAAATTAAGAGCAAACATCGGTGTGTTCGCATGGACTCCCTACGAAATGCCAGGGGTCAGTCCGGATCTAATTTGTCACCAACTCAACATTGAACCAG
>NMUG010011485.1:0-10619 GCA_002855965.1 Monotropa hypopitys
CCAAAAGAAAGCTCAAACACAATTGGACGTCGCCCTCCCCGGCAACGGCGCCAAAAATTCTTTACGTCCTCGAGTGTATTAAATTATGACGTTGCCCAAAGCGTAGGACTGAGGTACGCGTAGCACAAAACTCGGAAGTCCGAGGTCGAATCCACAGAGAGGGATCGAGTCAATTGTGATTGAATTGTTCTTTCGGAGAATTTTCAGTGTATAGGCTATAGGTGGCCAGCCAATTTGGAAGTTGATTTAAAGTTATGAGTATTATCCTAAAGACTTGAAATGAGATTTACTTAACTAACAAAGGGAACGGCAATGGGACATTCACCTATGATACCAACGGTTCACACATGCTTGACATCAACGGATTAGGACCAAGACGTGGCCGTCACCCGAAATCATATTCAGCAATAACATCTTGTGGAGATGAACATGGAACCCCTAGACATAATTTCCATGAGAAGTTCTATTCATTAACAACTAGGACATCGCACAAAGAACTAAGTGTGACAAATGATTGACTACACTTAGTCAATGTGATAACACTAGAAGTAGGAATCATGAATAAGAAATATAGTCTAGGTGTTTCATGTAATGACCACAAGGTCAAGGGATGTGTTACACCATTGAAATCAAAGGCAAATGGCCCCAAGGCCACCCCAACTCACTACTCACACATGGCCATAAGTATAAATACAAATACTCCGAGAAATGAATTCATAAGTAAAAACAGGGGAAAGAGAAAGAGAATAACTTGACTTACTACAATGTTCTTGAGAACTAAAGCAATAGAACTTAACCTTGGTCTGGAATGTAAGTAGTACAACAGCAATTATGGAGAGAGAAGGCTCAAAGAAAAACCTGCTAGAAAAATTCTCCAGAGAGAAAAACCAGAGAAAAAAAGACTAGGGAGAGAGAGTATATGTCCCAATATGACTTCTATCTCATTTTTTGTTCATCCCCCTCTGAATTCCTATCCTCCCCAGAGTCAACAACCTTTTGGATGCCCCAGGATCCATTCCCAACACGTATAACACATATAAAACAAATTAGAAAGCCTGACTTTTGAACTTCAACTGCGCGCGCACCGGTGCAGAGAAAACCTGCATCGGTGCAGTCCTTCGTTACATCCTTAAATCCAACCACGCTACATCGGTGCACACCACTTTAAAATCTGTCTGTTCTCTTTGGGAGTTCGGTGCATCGGTGCAGCAGATTTCCCTACCGGTGCACGACTAACTTGGTGAATAGTGCATCGGTGAAGTATCGATTTAAAATCTCTCGGATCATTCATCACATCGCTGCATCGGTGCAGCAAGTCTTGCATCGGTGCGGTGCATTCTTCCAATATAGTGCATCGATGCACATCCACTTCAACAATGTGCTGATGTAATTCCTTCAACATGCATCGGTGCATCAATGTCTGAATCGGTGCAATATATATAAAATCTTGAATTTCACTTGGTTTGGCCCTCAGAATCATCAAGGAGCATTCTCCATCTTCCATTTCAGTCCATGGCTCACTTTAGACATCAATTTAATCCTAATAACCATGATTTCCTGCAAGTACACCTCAAGTAGACCAAGTGCATTTATGCTTCGAACACAACCAATTAATCACTAAACGCATGCAAGAAGAGTATCATTAGCCCCAACGATATGCAATATTAGGGGCTAATCAATCCTCATATAACGCTATCGTCGAGAGAGTACTTTTAAACAAAATCATGGCAGTGATTTCTACACACCATCTCAAGGTGAAGTTCCCTACACTTGAGGGAGTGGGAGAAATGAATGGTGACCAGAAAACATCTCGGGAGTGTTACAATTATTCTGTCAGGCACCACCGTGAGACGTTGGTGGTGGACGATCTGGCTGTAAGAGATTAGCAAAAATTGCTGAGTGGAGAGCCTATGGAGCAGCTCATTTCATTGCAGGTCTGGCCTGATGAGCCAGACAAGAAGATTCAAATTGGAGCAGGTCTAAAAAGTAGTGAGAGGAATGCCTTAATCAACTTCTTGGCAAGGAGTAAGGATATCTTCGCTTGGACACGTGAGGATATACCTAGAATAGATCAACGGATTATGGTGCACCGCTTGAATGTAAAACCAGATCATAAACCAATCAAACAGAAGAAGAGGACCTCGCACCTGACAGGAGCAGAGCAGTGGTTGAGGAGGTTGACAAATTGTTGAAGGCCAGATCCATACGAGAAGTACAATATCCTACCTGGATTGCTAATGTTGTTATGGTTAAAAAGTCCTCTGGACAATGGAGAATGTGTGTTGATTTTAAATATCTCAACAAGTCGTGCCCAAAGGACAGCTTTCCACTCCTCCGCGTAGATCAGCTGGTGGATGCCACATCTGGACACGAGCTTCTGAGCTTCATGGATGCTTTTTCGGGGTACAACCAGATCAAGATCGATGAGGATGACCAGGAGAAGACAACATTTGTTACGAATAGGGGGCTGTATTGTTACACTGTCATGCCCTTTGGATTGAAGAACGCGGGTGCTACTTACCAGAGGTTAGTTAACAGAATGTTTAGAAACCTCGTATCCAAGAGCATGGGGGTTTACGTTGACGATATGTTGGTGAAGAGCCCCCAGCGGGCCAGCCATGTGGAAGATCTGGCCCAGGCCTTTGATGTCCTAAGGAAGTACAGAATGAAGTTAAATCCGACAAAATGCGCATTTGGGGTGGCATCAGGCAAATTTATGGGATTCATGGTATCTCAAAGAGGAATTGAAGAAAACCCGGAAAAGATCAGGGCAATTTTAGAGATGAAGTCCCCCAGGACAATTAAGGAAGTGCAACGGCTCACGGGGTGCGTGGCAGCCCTGAGCAGGTTTGTATCCAAGGCGACAGATAAGTGCCAACCCTTCTTCAAGGTGTTGAAGAAGAGCTTTGTGTGGACAGAGGAAAGTAAGCATGCTTTAAACCATTTGAAGCACTATCTACAGTGCCCCCCTTTGCTAAGCTCGCCAGTAGATGGAGAAGAGCTCTTTCTGTACATTGCAGTATCATCTTATGCTGTCAGTTCAGTTTTGGTTTGGGTGGAGGAAGGTGTACAACACCCAGTATATTATACAAGCAGAGCATTGAGGGGATCAGAATCTAGATATTCGAAAATTGAAAAGGTGACATTCGCGGTGGTCACTGTAGCCAGAAGATTGAGACCTTATTTTCAGTCACACCCTATCAGTATTCTGACTGACTTGCCCCTCAGAAGAGCCCTTCATAATTCAGACATGTCAGGGTGTCTCATCCAGTGGTCTTTGGAGCTGGGAGAGTTTGACATAGATTACAAGCCGAGGAACTCGATGAAGGCTCAGGCCTTAGCAGATTTCTTGGTCGAGTATGCGGCTCTGGATGATGAGATGTCTAGAGGAAATAAAGAGACATGGCTTCTGCACGTGGATGGTTCGGTTACCAGGAAGATGAGTGGAGCAAGGCTGATGCTGACCTCACCTGAGGGGGAGAAATTAAAGTATGTGCTAAGATTTGAGTTCAATGCTACGAATAATCAAGCTGAATACGAATCTTTGGTGGTAGGCCTCCTGATTGCCCAAGTGATTGGCCTGAAATGTTTGGCTGTGATGAGTGACTCTCAGCTTGTTGTAGGCCAGGTTAAAGGGGAGTTTGAGGCAAAAGAAGAGATAATGGAAAAATACCTACTTGTGTTCAAACATTTAGTGCAGAAGTTTGACAAATTTATAATCTCACAGATACCTAGAGAGGAAAATCAAGATGCTGACCTACTGTCTAAAATGGCTACCTCATCAGAAGAACCCCTTTCTCCCGAAGTGCTGATTCAGACCTTGAGAACCCCCAGCATTGGGGAGGCGAATTTGTTGGTTATGACCATTTACTACTCCAATTCATGGGTAGAGCCCATTGTTAAGTACATTAAGATGGGAGAGTTGCCAGAAGATAATTCGAAGCTAGAAAGTTGAAGATCAGAGCAGCGAGGTATACTCTGATGGGTGATGTCTTATATAAAAGGGGATTCTCCTTACCATACCTTAGGTGTTTGATGAAAGGCGAAGCAGATAGAGCCGTGGAAAAAGTTCATGGGGGAATTTTCGGAGCTCACCACGGGGGCAGATCTCTAGCCCATAAAATAATCAGGATGGGCTATTACTGGCCCACAATGCAAGACGACTGTACATCGCTAGTCAGAAAGTGTGATTCTTGCCAGAGGTTTGCTAACATTTTCCATGCGCCCCTACTCATATGAGCCCCATGAGAGGACCTTGGCCTTTCGCACAGTGGGGAATGGATTTCATTGGACCCCTTCCCAGAGGAGCAGGGCAGAGACAATACACCGTAGTGGCTATCGATTATTTTACAAAATGGGTTGAGGCTAAGGCTTTATCTATCATCACTTCCCATGCTACCATTTATTTTCTTTGACAGAATATCATTTGTAGATTCGGATTGCCTAGGGTGGTGGTGGTTGACCTTAGCAAACAATTTGATAGCTCAGAGTTCAAGGATTTCTGTGCTGAGAGGGCCATACACGTGCACTTCACATCTAAAGCCTATCCCAGAGCTAACGGACAGGCCGAAGTCACGAACCGCGAAATAAAGAAAGGCATCAAGAGGAGATTGAAGTCTGCAAATGGGGATTGGCCGAGCAAGCTACATCATGTGTTGTGGGCCTTTCGTACCTCGCCTAGGTCAGCTATAGGCGAGACGCCATACTCCCTCGCTTTTGGGGCAGAGGCAGTGGTACCCATTGAAGTGGAGTTGCTAAACTACAGAACTGCATCATTAGAGGAATATGAGAATTCATAAGAACTTAGGGCTGAGCTAGATCTTATTGAAGAAAAGAGAAACAGGGCAACAACAAGGGTCGTTGTTTACCAACAGAGAATGGCGAGGTATCATAATGCGAAGGTTCAACCCAGACCGTTCTAGCCTGGTGACTTAGTTTTGAAAAAGGTAGACCCCACGGGGAAGAGGGTGAAGCAGGTACAACCCAACTGGGAAGGACCATATCAAATTATGAGGCATTCCAAGGCGGGGGCATATCGGCTCAAGACCTTAAGGGGGAAAGAACTACCAAATCCTTGGAATGCAGAACATTTGAAGAAATATTACAGATAAGATCCAAATCTTATCTATTTATGAAATTCTATTGTTATGATTTATGTGTTGAAATAACCTTTTGTATTATCAACTTATGATCAATATCGAAACTGACAAAATGCATCTATGTCATACATTAACCTCTTGTATTATCAACTTATGATCGATGTCGAAGCTGACAGAATGCGTCTATGTCATATTTAAAGAATGCAAGTCCTATTTTCTTCTTGATGCATGTGTATAATAATGCAACAACATGCTCAGGCGAGAAGTGCTAAGGCACAACTGAAGGCTAAACACTAAGGTGTAAGCTCAGCTGAAGGTTAAACACTAAGGTGTAAGCTCAGCAATATGCTAAGGCATGACAGAAGTCGCTAAGGCGAGAAGTGCTAAGGAACAGCTGAAGGCTAAACACTAAGGTGTAAGCTTAGCAACATGCTAATGCATGACAGAAATCGCTAAGGCGAGAAGTGCTAAGGCACAACTAAAGGCTAGACACTAAGGTGTAAGCTCAGCAACATGCTCGGGAATGATATAAATTGCTAAGGCGAAGCCGTGCTAAGGCACAACTGAGCTAACACTAAGGTGCAATCTCAGCACCATGTCAAGGCATGACGCAAATTGCTGAAGCGAACAATAATAAGGCATGATTGAGCTAAACACCAAACAGACTTATAAAAGAAACTCTCGAAGTCATGCCATATGGGAATATAAAACCAAACAGTCTTAAAAAGTCAGGAATTCAATACATGCCAAAAATATAAGAAAAAACGCCTAGCTCAGCCAGTTAGAAAAGCCAGGAAGGTTAGGAGAGATCAAAGCTTAGAAAAAGTTTATCTCTAATTTTCCTCGATAATTTTGTCAGCCACCTAGTCCATTATTTCCGTTGTTGCGAAGGTGATAGCATCCTGGACTATCCTGCCAATGGCATTGGGAGCTGAAAGGTCCTCGGGAGCAGGATTGAGACCCTGAGAAGTAACTTCAACGCCCAAATTGTCATCTTCCTCACCAACAACTGTGGAATCCTCCATGATTATCTCAAACTGTTGAGTGCTGAAGTCCAAATCTGGGTATTTACTAACACATTGCCATCGCATCTCCTCAAAACCATCAAAGTAGCTCGATGTCACCTCTTCCATATGCTCCTATTGCTCCTTGTTTTGGATCTCCCGAAGTTGATTAAGACATTCTTCAGCCTTGGTC
The DNA here is from genome assembly GCA_002855965.1 of Monotropa hypopitys. Taxonomy (NCBI): domain Eukaryota; kingdom Viridiplantae; phylum Streptophyta; class Magnoliopsida; order Ericales; family Ericaceae; genus Monotropa; species Monotropa hypopitys. The sequence continues at coordinate 6,297 of NMUG010011485.1, forward strand.
ATTCTAGCAGAAGCTTTCTCTTCCTCCTGGACTCTCTCAGCAGCAACCTCTTCCACATCCTTAGACAAACGAGCACAATGGGCTACTTCTAATTTCAACTTCTTTTCCTCTGCTTTCAACTTCTCTTCAACAGCAATTTTTTCCTCCACCAGCCACTGGAGTTCCAACTCTTTGTTCTTTAAAGTCAGGGCTGCAGCGTTCCTCTCGGACTGAGCTTGTCCAATTTGATGTTGGAGGTCTTGATTTTTCTTGATCAACCTTTCCTACTGTTACGAGGACTTGGTCACCTCCTGGGCTATAAAAATTCCCTTCGTGAAGACCTGTTGCAAAAGAAGGAGATGCATTTTGTAAGAAATGTTAAGAACCTCAAAGGAGGAAACACATGGGTAACTCACCCTGCTCAGCTCAACCAAAAATTGTTGGCAAATAGTTGTAGGTTGTTGATCAGCCAAATATTTCATATCAGCCCGAGACGCAATGCACTTAGTCTTTGTCAGGGCATGATCGTCGTCAAACAAAACCATGGGCCCATCGTCCTTTGTTTGGACCTGTGCTCCTTTGTACTTACCACCCTCCTTAGAGGGGATCAATCTTCATTTTCTCATATCAGCCTCTGAGGGCTATTCCAGCTCAGTTTTCGGCCTTTTTACCTTGGCCTCCTCTGTGGATGGAGCTGTAGTAGGAACGACGCTCAGAGGAAGGGCCGAGGAGACAACTTGAGGGACACCCTCGGTGGTCTTTTTCCTCTTGCCAACAGCTTGGCCAGGGACCAAATTCTCCCTATCCTCCTTCAGTTTGGCCAAGACCTCTTTGCTCAGTTTGGGAGCCATTTTCTTATCTGATGTCTCTGCAGTACCAATAACAAAGTAAGAGATTAGCTCACATCAAGATCCAGGGTGTGTGGGCAAAATACCTCTTTCTAAGAACAATGCCTCACTTCCAACTTCGGGGCCAAGGAGATGAATAAAAAGACTTTCTGAGGAGACGAGCTGATCTGGGTCGTTAACACTATGCGTTTCGACACACGCGATATACTCTTTCTCCTCTAAGGAAATAGACGTCTTCTCCCTTGCTGAAATGCATGGAGGGAAATGAGTGTTAGAAAACAAACAGACAAGGGGGAAGTACACAATCAACTGAAGCAAATTGTTCAATGCTCACACAGTGACGAGGAAATTCCCTATTTCCTCTGAACATGGGGAGTGAGCTCATCTTCCCAGCTCTGAAACTCCCACCCAGAGCCACTGATAAAAAAATTTGTCTTTCCATCCTTTGACTGCTGAGGGTAGCTTACCGACCATCGCAGGGGAATGTGGTCTCTTACTAAAGTACCACCATGCCTCGGTATATGGGACCTCTTTAATGGAAAATGGATTACAGAAGGAGGACACACTCAGAGACTTTTTGTCGTCTGACGCAGCTAGCCACAAAATGGCGGAGATGATAAAAAGCTTATACCCGTTAGGGGTCAGTTGCCCAGGGGCAAGGCCAAATTTAGAAAGAACCTTCCTAACAATATTTGGGAAAGGAAGGCGTAGGCCAGCTTCCAGGGCATCCTGATAAATACAAATTTCATCAAGAGAGCTGTCACAGACCCTCTCATCAGAATCAGGAACCCTGAGACAAATAGAATTGGGGATTTGAAATCGTCGGCGTATGACATCCAAGGCATCAGAATCCAAGATGGACGAGTGGGAGAGAGCAGTACAATGGAACTTCGATCTAGAGTACAACGGAACAGGCGATTGTCCAGAGGTTCCAACCGGTTCACCTTCTAGGGAAGTACCTGTTCTGGCCAAAACACTAGTTCCACGACCTATGAAGGGCAGCTCCTCCTCCGTATTCTCACTTATGGTTACTGTACGTTCTAAGTCAGACATACCTCTAGGACAGCGAAAACAAAGGGGACTGAAGAAGGGGAGAGGACGTACCTAGGGGGAAAACGAAGGGTGCTCGACAAGTCTTGAATGAAGATGCAGACGGACGCTTTTTAAAAGACGGTGAGAGAAACGCGCACGCCTTGCCTAGAAAAAGGAAGCGACGCCAGATCTCCGACGTCCCCTCGTTCCTATATGAACGGGTTTAAATCGCCCACGTGGCAGGCGTGAGACATTTCACATCGCGCATTTAATGATCGCGAGTACCCATAAAGTGGCGCGCGCGACTCTAAATGTGTTTTTACCAAAATAGCCTTCAAACTATGCCGGTAAAAACAGGGGAGTAGCTGATAGGTGGTACTGAGCTGAGAGCTCAGTACCACGGATAGGACCTCAGGTCAGCCCTGAGCTTATATCTCAGCACTACAAAACTGACCTCAGGATAGCCCTGAGGTTGTAATTATGCCGACCTAACCAAGGGGCCCTCAGCTCAGGGTACTCTAGCTTATATTTCCTGCCTAATTGCTGTTTAAAATAAGGACTCTACAAAGCCGAAACGGAAATACAGGATATCAACCTATAATTGCAGGAGCGTGTGTAGTGTATAAGGAAATGTTGCAGATATTCACGGAAGATTTCCTAAAATAGAGGAGTGGTATATAATGCTTGAGAAGACTATGGTAACGGGTATGAAACACTTTCGGTATTAAAACTCTCTCTATTTATCTTTCTCTCAGTATAACATCACTGACTTGATCGTCGGAGGATATTTGGCAGGCACCATGCTGGTGTCAAGATTGTCGCTACAGGGCTAAAGGGCAAGGAGGAGGAGACCCAGAAATCGCGTCATCACGTTCAATACAGGCAATAGAAATTTTTCGTCACGCCCGAACTGGAACTGGCATAGACCTTAATAATAAGTGAGTAAAATATCCCGAAATATGTCTCAAATGTATGTAATACAAGGTTATACCTTGATGCAATGACATATCCTAAAGTCATAGAGTCCATCCAATGTTGACTTGGTGTCGTGGGCTCGAAACAATTAAGCAAATCTAGCAGATTATTTGACCAACCAACTATTGGATAAAGCACACTGTATAAATCCTTATTTTCTTGAATCTCTTCAATAAGATCCACCTGTACCCATCCCCAATCATCTTCGTTATATCTGACTTCCGTTGCTATTGCTCTAAATCCCCAATGACCATCAGTCTGGACATGAATAGTAGGTAGGAGTGTTATCGGTTGGATTTTTGGTAGTCCATCCTAAAACCGATCGTCTCGGGATTTTCAAAATGTTAACTGACACCAATTGAAAAAATCACAGTTTTGTATCAGTTCGGTTATGATCGGTCTGGGTTGGGTTTTTTGGTTTTTTGGTTTTTCCGAAATGGTCCAGAAACAAATACAAAATCTCAATAACGAGGGAGGCGATGGTGAGGGAGGCGAGAGCGATGGCGGCGATGGCGAGGAAGGCGAGAGTGATGTCGGCGAGGGAGGCGATGGCGGCAAGAACATTATGAGGGAGGGAGGAAGGAGGAGGCAATAAAGAGAGAGAGAGAGAGTGCTCATTTTCGTTGAGGAGGAGGGTTTGAGTGAGGGGTTGTGTGTACGAGGGTTTGAGAGGATGGCTGCATAGGAGGGTTTTTTTTATTGTATAATTGTTAGGGTATTAGTTTAAACATTAGATTGGGTTGGGCTGGGCTACAGTGTAGATAATATAGGTGTATTATGCTAGTCGAGAGTACTCGGGTCGGGTCAGTCCGGGTTGTGTTAAGAATTTAAAACCGAAACCGAACCTCTAACATCCCAAACTTCAAAATACGCTATAAATAAAAATTTTATAAACTTCTTTGCTAAATAAAAAAAACCTAAAGTAATATTCGCCAACACTAAATAAAAGAAACAACGGAACTTCAAACATGAATCCAAATAGTGCTACCATTACACATAAACCTCCAAAGAAAGAACGTCAATGAAACTACTAAACTACTACAAAATTCCAATACAAGTCTCTGAAAACGAAAAGACAAATTAGAGTCTACCAAAGGGTGCTAAAATCAGCCACAAGCACCAAGTCTTCTACACTAGATGACACTAGCTCATCAATCTCACTTAAGCATCCATATAGCTCCAGCCTTGTAGTGGACCGCTAACCCTGAGACCTATTTCCAAGCCAAAGACAAGGAAACAGAGTGTGAATATGATATTTTTAACTTCCAAAATACAAGTAATCATTGTGACACAAATCATGAATATGAGCAGTTATGATTTTCATTCCAAAATGCATCTCATGCATGATACTTTACATATACTGGCCAAAGCCCTTTTTCAAAAGATTTGAGCATCCTATGCCCTGAAAATAGCTACTACTATAGGTAGTAGTTCGTACACCCCGCACACATTCTTGGGGTACGTCCCATGCACCCATTGGACTTACGCT
>NMUG010011486.1:0-10618 GCA_002855965.1 Monotropa hypopitys
TTATGTAGAGGATTCAGTCATAGACGATCAGAAAGAAAACCCCCCACTTCAATTGGCGACTCTGTTGGGGACTTTCTTTCATTTCTTTGAATTCTTAATCTCTTAAAGTTGCTGTCATAAGAAATAGATTAGAGTGAGCATAACACTTCCAGGAGGAATAGCACTGACGCTCGACAAGCTAAGGGAAAGGGAGTCGACGACAACACCATGTCTCCGACAACTGACATTCGCTCGGGAAGGCAAACACACACAGGTGATGCTAGCCAGGACACATCTTGTCCGGATGCTCCGTTCAAGATGACTACCAAGCAGTACATCCGGTAGCTGCAAGGTTATTTTTGGAAAAGGGACAACCATATCGATACCCTCATACGAGAGATGATTCATTTGAGGGAGGCCAACAAAAATACGGTGTTGGTCTCAGCTCCCAGCCACATTGAAAACAACAATTCAGATTACTGAACACCCCTGCCTCCACAGAGTAGGGGTAGGTGTAGGCTTGCCAACGGCGAAAGGGTGTCTGCTCTAAATCGCTTGGGTCGATAGGCTGACCAAGTCTCTGCTCAAAGAGTCAGTAACAAGGGTCGTCGCGTCATACGGTGCCTCTCGCATGTTCGGTGCAAGGACAATCGTTCAACAGACAGCCAGAGGCAATCCATCTTTGACCGGTTAGGTCCAAATGCACCAGCTTCGACAGAAAGGACCAGGCATAGTCAAAGGCCAGAGGAATCGTCGTCGAGAGGATACCTACGAGGAAACTACAGGGACAACCAAGCTTCACGTTTAGAGCAAGAGGTCACACAGAGGATCAGGGCAGAGGTCCAGCCAGTCCTATCGAAGGAGCATCACTGACATTATAGATTAGTCTGCTCCCCATTTTTACCATAGATTGAGGTCATGAGGCCCCCTGCATGCTTCTCGGTCCCAAAGTTCAATAAACACGATCCCAAAATGGATTCATACACCCACCTCGTTCATTTCAGGCAAATGATGGTATTATACTCTAGGGAGGATGCGCTTATGTGCAAGCTCTTCCGCTCCAACCTCGGCGAGGTTGGGCTACTATGGTTTGATCGATTGCTAGCATGGTTCATTATATCATAGAGGGACCTGTCAACAGCCCTCCTAGCTCGGTTCATAACTAATTCAAAAGTGAAAAAATAGGTTGATTCCCTCCTAGACCTTAAGCGAGCGAGGTCAGAATCTCTGTGTCAATACACAGCTAGGAACTGGGACCTCTAAAATGAGATTGAAGACTATGACCAGAAGATCACGATAACATTATTCAAGCTCGGCTTGGACCACTACACCCAAGAGTTTGAAGAACTGATGTTGTTCCCTCCGGCCACAATAAATGAGTTCATGGTCAGAATTGAGCTCCATGCAAAACTTGAAGAGGCCAAGGAAGAAAGAAGTAAGGCCGAGCAGTACTCCAGCCACGGCACGTCAAACAGCGGTTCGGTGTGAAAGAAGAAAATCAACAATGTCCAAGCAGTGGAGCCCCAAACCTACAAGTTGTATTAATTTGTAGCCCACACTATCATATTCAAGGAGCCGACATTCATACTCCTTCGCAAAATCGAAAAGGAGACGTTCTTCAAGTGACTCGAGAAATAGTTGGGATCCCCCAGAAAGTGCAATGACAAATTTAGGTGCTCTTACCACAGGGAGAAGGGACACCTGACCACAAATTGTCGAGTGTACAAGGAATTCCTCGAAGAAATTGTGAACATCTCGGTCCTTACATCGAAGCAGAAAAGACTGTTGTCAAAGCAGCACAGTCGTCATTCATCTATAAAATGTGCAAGGAGCTGTTCGGTGGTATTGCTGAAGCAGCACAGTTTCCATTCACCTATAAAATGTGCAAGCAACTGTTCGATGGTATTGCCAAAGCAGCACAGTTGTAGTTCATCTATAAAATGTGCAAGCAGCTGTTCGGTGGTATTGCCGAAGCAGCACAGTTTCCATTCATCTATAAAACATGCAAGTAGTTGTTCAGTGGTATTGTCGAAGTAGCACAGTTTCCGTTCATCTATAAAATGTGCAAGTAGCTATTTGGTGGTATTGCCGAAACAGCACAATTTTCGCTCATCTTTAAAATGTGCAAGAAGTTGTTTGGTGGTATTTCCAAAGCAGCACAGTTGTTGTTCATCCATAAAATGTGCAAGCAGCTGTTTAGTGGTATTGTCGAAGCAGCACAATTATCGTTCATCTATAACGTGCAAGTAGTTGTTAGGTGGTATTGCCAAAGCAACATAGTTGTCGTTCATCTATAAGATGTGCAAGCAGCTATTCGATGGTATTGCTGAAGTAGCACAGTTGTCGTTCATCTATAAAATGTTCAAGCATCAATTCAATGGTATTGCCGAAGCATCACAGTTGTCGTTCATCTATAAAATGTGCAAGCAGATGTTAAGTAGTATTGTCGAAGCAAAGGCAAAATCGTTGCCCAACATTTGTTCAACTAATAGCAGAAGTATAAAAATCTGATAGATCCTCAAGCCAAGGACCGAAGTACCAATCATCAGAAACCCATCCTCGACTAGGGGGAAAGGGACAGTACAAAATAGTTTAAAACAATAAGTAGGCCGAAGTAAAAAAATTAGAAAATTTCAGAGGTATTTACAAATGCAAAGATCCGGCCACAAGTCAGTCCCGACCCAAAAATACAGCAACATAGAAAAAAACAAAATAACATCAGGCTCTGGGCATAGGAGGGTCGACAGCAGCAAGCTCGGAATTATTATCTTCAGGAGCCGACGATATGATAAGCCAAGCCCCACTGATACAAGAAGCAGTTGGAGGGATGGTACTGAATGACTCGGCATCATCCTTTACCCTAGTGGAGACTAAGCCGCAAACTCAGCCTCTCTGGAAGCACATGTACCGATTGGCGATGACTTGTCGGTTGTATTCTGCATCGGCTTCATCGTAGCTTTTGTTGTAGTCGACGTCCTCCAGGTCATCCGTCCTCTTCTTCTCCTCGTCAAACTCGGATCGGGCCTTCTCAACTTTGGCCTTCAAATGAGCATTTTCTATCTTCTTGTCAGCAAGGATGTCTTCTAGTATTAGCCTTATCGGTAAGCTCTGTGGAGGAATGAGTGGCCTCGTCCAGCTTTGCAAGACTATCCTCACTAGTCTGTCGAGCCGCATGAGAAGACTGGAGCAGCTCACCGATATGTTTCTCGATGCCGACACCGTTAGACATCATCTTCTAAATAAGATATTAGCAAATCCGAGCTAAAAAGAAAGATCGAAAAAATGCGAACAAATAGAGAATGCATACCTGACCAGCGAAGTACATCATCTGATGAAAGTAGGTTCTAACGCGTGTCGGGAGAGCCTCCATGTCCTTTGGTAGAGAGAAGTCTTGGGCCAGGGCCAGGGACACACATTTGGTTGCCACTAGGCCGAAGCCTTCGAACCGAATATCGGGAGCCCATTTCGTCACCATAGCCACCTTCTCCTCAGCAGCCCCTATCAGCTATGCGGGCTCCGAAGACTCAGCATCAGCATCTACAGCAACCTGAGAAGACTCTTCGATGAGCCTTGCCCTCTTGCGGGCGTGCGCCTCTTTTAACTCATCGGCAGTTGGAGCCCTCTAACGATATGGTTGGGCCGTGATGACTACATCAGGATCGGCTTGGACGAAGGGCTGGCCAAAGAGGTCAGTATCAATGTTCATCGGTCTTCTTCTCGTGGCCATCTCCTCCTCTTCTTCTTTAGTACTTTCAACTTAGGCCTACCATGCCTCCAAAGTATGAATATATGAAGGTATATACTTCAACAGAGTGGGAGCCGAATGTTGAGAAGAAGAAAGCTCAGAAATCTGCTTGATCTTGTCAAGGTCGGTTTGAAACCTCAGGTTATTGACAGTGCTGACATTTGCAAAATAAAGCACAAAAAGTTAGCAATGTGTCGCAATGGTCATCAGTCAAAGATGAAAGACAAAAGCTCACCTAGAGTGCCTGGCGCGAAGGGAACCTGGTACGGGCCCTCCGGGGATTGAAAGGCACCAGAGACAATCATGTAATCGTCGATGTATTTATCAAAATCTGGCAGGTCGACAATGAGACCCGACTGGCCTGGCCTCCTACCTAAGTAGAACTTCTGGTACTTTTTGTTAAAGCTAAGGATATAGCAACCCAAAATATCTTCGAGAGTGACCCTATCCCGAATGTTCTCATTCATCCTAACCACTCCCATAATGATTTTGAAAACGTTCACTATCAGCTGCGATGGCGTAAGGTGCAGCTGGCCAAAGAACTGACACGGCATGGGGTGGAAGGGGAACCGTACGCCTCCCTCGACTATGGTAGGAGTGGGGATATGGATTTGCGACAGCCTTGGTTCTATATCACCGACATGGGCAAGGGAGATGTGGACGTCGTTCGGGATACTGTACTCTTCCTTGAACTCTCTGATGGCCGACAACGAAGATAGGTGCATGCAGAACTTGTTAGACCGCTTCTTCCCGCCATGAATGAATCTAAAGAGGCAAACAGAGAGGTGCAGTTAGGCGGTCTGACAATAGCCCGGACAATGAAGCACATAAAAGGGAAAAATACTCAGGTGGGTGGCAAACCACTAGGTGACAGGGCGGCACAGCCCCGTTGACAAGAAAGAAGACGCTCCGAAACAATGGAGGCAGAAGTGTTCTAGCATCCTTACAAGCCTTAGAGGCTAACCCCATAACCAAACAAAGAGAGAAGCTCCAAATCTATAACAGAAAACAAAGAAGGACACAGCGGGGAACACTGAAGCATACCTGATATTGAAGGAGGAAGAAGAAGCCTGTAGAAGTCTCGCTGGAAATCGCTGAGTAAGGTGGTCGAAAATCGCCTAGAAAGAGAGAGGCAGGGCTTCGATGTAATTCTAAACGGTTGAAATGGTCTGCCCTAGGAGGAGGTATTAATAGTCCAAACTTTGGGCAGGAAAAGGAGCCTATGACCGGCTGACCGGGACAGCAGGTCAAGCGACAGCACTCATTGTGGCATTAAATGAAAAGTAAACTGACACTGTCGGATGACAGTTGCACGTGTAACCAGTCACGTAAGTCGCAACACCGACCAACGACAGCGCACCAGGTGGACTCACGTCACATCCTTCCAGGTGCCTATTTAGGTCTGGGGCTGACACCTGCAGAAGTGACATCTAGACAGTCGTGTCAGCGGTGCAGAAAGAGACACGTAATCATATCCAAAAGTGACAGTTATCAGATTGTCAGAAGCTCAGATACCCAGGTACATGAGGACATGTCCGGTCGCGTTCTTCGGTACCAACGGATTCCTACAGCATCAACCTGCTTCGGCCGAGGTGTCTCAGTCAAAGGGGTTGAGGGGCTATTGTTAGGGGCCAAACTGAGAAGGGAGGCTGGAGTTGTAGATGTCCGGACTGAGATCTATTCCGTTAGGCAGAAGCAAAGCAACTAACCAAGGTAGGGCCGATGGAGGTGGTTCCCGGGGCTCACTTTGGTATGGAAGGTTCACTGCACAGGAAAGCTCCCAGTCGACGGTGTAGGGTACCGAAGGGTGCGTTGTAATGACCTAGAATTGTAAAATTAATTTTTAAATGAAAACGTATTCTTCACGAATGTTGTAGAGAATCTCGTTAGAAATCCAACGCAACTTGAATAGTCTTAATCAGAGTCCAGACAAAGAAGTTATGACCGAAATACTCTCAGAGGTCACATTTTTTAGATTTTGCCAAAATCCCTCATAGAGACCGGTCCCCTTAGCCATTGCAGACCGGTCGGGATTGAGCAGTGATTTCTCGTACAAGCACGCGACCGGTCCCCTGAGCCGCTGCAGACCGGTCGAGATATTTTATTAGGCACAAATTTTTGGAAGACCGGTTCTCCGAGCCGCTGCAGACCGGTCTCCTAGTGCAGTTTTTGGTCCAGACAGTTTTAATGAAGGTCATTGTGGTCTTTTCGCATGGGGGTTGTATATATACCATGGGGAGCTCGAGAAACCCTTATTTTTTTCTGCAGTTGGCTCTCTCTCTACCTCCCATGGGTGAGTCTCTATTTTTCACTCTTTATTTCTCTCCCTTCTCTCTAATGGTTGGACCTCTTTCCCTAGGATTTTGAAGAAATCCCATTCACTAACGGCAATGAGCGCGATGATAGCTACACGATGATGGTCTTGGTTCGTGCCGCTATGTTGAATCCCTTACCTAGAGATTTCGAGGTTCCATGGCTTTCGGTGAGTGAATCTCTACCTATTACTAAGTGTGTGTCTGTGTGTGTGTAAGAGTGTACATAGATTTCAATTTCGTGGTTATTATGTTTAATATCATTTTTGTGACCTAGGGTTAGTCTAGGTGGATTGTTAATGATGTTAGAAAAGATATGAGTAATAAGGAAATGCCTTGAAATAAGGATTGATGGCCCTTCGAAAGTATGCCCACTACATGTTCGATGAAAGTCCCGTGTGAACTCTAGATTACGACTTGGGTGAATTACTTGTGATTATGTGGCTAGGAGAAGTCTAGGAGATTCAAGGAATTAAGGGGTGATCTCGTGCCCACTAGGTATTCGACGAAATTCCCGTGAGAGGGACGATTTGTATTTTTGGTGGTTTGTAGCTTGATTGGTGGCCATTGGAGTTAGGGGCCACCAAGTGTTCGATAAATTGCCCATGTGACGCTTGGGTCGTGCCTTATAGAATTTGACATTGATTGGGTGTTATAGGACTTATGTGATTGCGTGGTAGGTCGCATTGAGTCCGTATAATCATCGTAGAGTCCTTGGAGTTTGGGTGAGCACCAAATACTCAGTAGAATGTCCTCGACAAGTGTTGTAGTAAAATTGGATGTCGTGGGTGCGCGTACGACCATTGACGTGTTTGACTTGGTTGCCTCCCTTGGATTGGCCGAGGTTGGGTTGGTGGATGGAAATACTAAGTAAGTAGTTCGGTATACCCAAATAAATGTCAAATGTGAGGATGTGTGTAACACTCCGGAAATTTTAGTTATTTTTTCCTCCGTATCAAACAAATAATATTAATTAATTAATTAAATCTTTATCGGGATTTAATTTTATCGTCGTTCGGTTCCCTACGGTTCAGATTTTATTCTACTTATCCTGTCTGGATGAGGCAAGTCTTGGTTTGTGAGGTTTTGTGTTTTGGGCGCGGGTAAGCCGTTGTGGTGGAATTCGGGTTGCGTATTGGTCCTCGGGGTTTGTTCAAAAGCATTGTAAGTTATTTAAATTCACTAAAATCAATTAAATTTAATTTAATTGATAAAAATAAAAAAAGGAGACAAATGATTTCGGACCAGTCCCCCTTTTTTCCCCAACCCTTCTCCTTCCCCGAACCACTTCCCCGCCCCTTGTCTGCAAAACCCTACGGGGTCCCCCATTCATGCCGCCGCAACTCCCAACTGCTGGCCTCCCCTCACCGCCGGCGAGTTCCCTCCCCATGGCCGACCTCCCTCCTCTCGGCTCCTCTCCCGCCAGCTCTCTTCTCCGGCGGCCCCTCCCTCAACCCATGTCCGAGCTCCCTGCTCCCCCTCCTCTGCACGGGCGCGCGGCTGCACCGCCCCTCTCCTCTCCGAGCTCTCTGTCTCTCTCACACTGCCCTCTCTCTCGGGTCCTCTCTTTATCGTAGCCCACTCTCTCGGCTCTCCTTCCTCGCGCGTGCAGCGGTGCGCAGCGCGACGTAGTGCTACAGTGGGTGCGGTGTGGGTGCGGTGGTGGTGTGTGTGCAGCGGTGGTGAAGCGACGGCGATAAGTGATGGGTTGATGGCTGCGACGAGGTACAGTGAGCGGTGGGTTTGCGGCGATGAAGGCAAAGGAGGACGGAAGAGTGTTCGGCGTCAGCGACTGATGGGTGTCGAAGCGCGGCGAGGTACAGTGAAGGTTGGACGATCAGTGTCGTGCAACGATTGAGCGTCGCATCAGTGGGTAAGCCTTTATTTCACTCTTTTCAGTGTTGTAAATCGTTTGTTGTTCGATCAGTGACTGTCTGTCGGATTCTAGGTTCCAGTCTTAGCGAGCGACGGAAATCAGTGGCGCGTGACGTTCGAGCCCTTGGCCACCGCTTGTGGTCGCGTCGGCAGGTATATCTTCTTCCCCGTTTAATTGTCGGTAAATCTGGATTGGTAATTTACATTGTATGAGGTGTGGTGATAGATTCCTGCTATTGTTGTTGTTGTTGGCGCCTTAGTGCGGTTCTCCTATTTTGAGCAGGTTCATGCTAAAATTTCTAACAAATCCAGTGTCGGCGATTGTTTCAGAAACTCTAATTGAGGTAGAGTTTTCTATCCCTCTCGTTTGTACTGTTGGCGTGTTACGTCCTTCTCGTTCATTTTTATAAAATTCCGTCAAGTCTTGTATATTCGTAAAATTAGTATCAATGTGTTGTCGTTCACTTAAAATGGTCGCGTTGAGTTTTGACTAGGGTCGTTGCGTTCTTCCTGGGGTATTGGTTGTTTGTTTCCGAGTTCGATCTTTGGCTTGTTTTAGACACTCTCGGATAGTCTGTGGGTCAAATGGTGTTTTGACATGTTTTGTGGAAAATTGAACTAAGTGGAATGGTTTGTGAACGATCGACGCGTTTTTGGAAATAAACGGAAATGTTTTGGAAACAATGGAAAGGAAAGTCACATCTTGAGTTTGTACGTTGACTTGGAGGTTGTTTGCCCTAGGTCACATGAAATGGTGGTATAAAATGAAAATGTGACACGTGACTCTTTACGAGGGACTATTTACTCTATACGAGGATTGGATATTGATGAGTGGCTATGATTCAGGTTGCTTACCTTTTATCATTGTTTAGAGTGGCACACGACATTGTGCAGTGGAGGTCTGAATGGACCTTCCTGGTGAGCCGGGGAAAACATGAACTACACGATAAGGGGTTGACGAGCCCTGATGCGGAACTAGCCGATACTCGATGGATTGTGATTGATATTTGCCTTGCTCCTACTAGAAGGCACGAAAGTGGAATACACGTAATACTTGGAACGTAAAAGGGAACTGGAACACGTTTGTATAACGGAAAACGAGTCTTTTATTTAGTGTGAGTCGACACTTGACACGATTCCCTTGGGCCTTATCTAGGCAACGTTTTGATAGATGTTGGACGTGTAATACTTCTCTTTTGAGTCTTGGTCAGACACGGTACTTTACTACTTTTCTTTACGATGAGTCAAATGTGGAATTTGAAAGAAAAAAGAAATGTTTTACTTTAATGAGATCCATAGCATTGCATCATTTACATTCTTTGCATTGTCACTCACGTGCACTCCAATAGTATAGACATTAGGAGATGGACTATCTCTACCAGGCGGTCGTGCCTGACCCTCTACTTTTGTAGGACCTTTCCTCCTTGACTTGGAGTGGCTGCGGGATCCTTTATTGGACTTGGAGCTAGACTGGACAGTAGCTGATAGGTTGCCTTACTTTTCAGTTTCAGCGCTTTCTTTTCTTTACTGTTGGCCGCGTTGTACAGGATTACTTATAAAATCCTATTTTGACCTTTCTCTTTTATTTGGGGCACTGTTGTACAGGGTTGTGTTATAAAACCCTTTTTGCCTCCTTTCGGTTGTACTTCATTTCATAGCAAGCATGTGTTGTAATAAGCAGTGTAATGGGTGTGTGTGTGTGTGTAGTAGATGACACTTTACTTATTGTTGGATACTCGTTACCTACATTTAACACTTCAAAAAAAACATGTCTCAAAATTTTGGGAGTGTTACAATGTGTTCCACGAGGGCTACTCGTACTTAATCTTGAATCTATCCCTTGGAAAATTTTAAAATGGAAACGTGATTGAGTAAGTCGATGTGGAATGGTGCGCTAATGGCCATGGATAGTTTTGGCTTACTAGCCTATGGCTAGGATTGATGAAATGGGAGTTGGGTGTCTAAGTCCCCTCCCTTCATGTTTTGGTAAACTTGTAATGAAACAAAATCAATTAAAGGCGTGGAATCATAGGGTACCGTGGGCCCTCCTAATGAGTTGGGGAACGCTGAATATATGGCGGGAATAGACTGAGGTCGTACTTTCCTAGATGGTCGCACCATCCATGACATTATGCACAACGGGAATAGACAGATGTTGGACTTCTCTGGTGGTCGCGCCACCACGTTGAGCATAATGGGGGCATAGTGTAGCCCTCCCAATGAGTTGGGGAACAACGAGGGGAAAGGATATTGTGCCGACGACCACTATACCGGACCCAATCCAATATGATATGAACTTCAAAAACAAGATGAATGAAAGATTGGGATAACTTGGATGGGTCTTGGTTAGATGCCTCCACGGAGTATCCATTGTGAAAGATTGGGATAACTTAGATGGGTCTTGGTTAGATGCCTCCACGGAATATCCATTGTGTACGAAATGAGACTATAATGAAATTCCAATATCAATCCATAGTATGGGTTATGGAGAATCAATCAAAAATGTTAGGATAACCCGGAATGTACTTGGCTAGGGATTCTGTGGTTTATCCATGTTCGTGAAATCAATGAATGGAAAGAAAGAAATATCTTAAATATCCAATATGGCATACGAATCCAATACATGACAACAACGGTAGTTGGTGTGGCTTGCAACGTGAGTTATGGTTAGATATCTTAGCTTTGCTTTGGTTTAGGATCCTTAGTT
>NMUG010011487.1:0-10618 GCA_002855965.1 Monotropa hypopitys
GCAGTGGGATGTAAGTAAGTGTTCACAGTTAAGCATAAAGCAGATAGCACCGTTGAGAGATACAAGGCAAGATTGGTTGCCAAAGGCTATACTCAAATATATGGCATTGACTATGAAGAAATCTTTGCTCTAGTGGCCAAAATGAACTCTATTCGCACCTTGTTGTCATGTGGTGTCACTCTAAACTGACATCTTCAACAGTTTGATGTGAACAATGCTTTTCTTCATGGTGACTTGGAAGAAGAGGTGTACATGGATATACCACCTGGTTTTTCCTCCTCTATCACCGAAGGCAAAGTGTGTAGGTTGAAAAAGGCTCTCTATGACTTGAAGCAATCACCAAAGGCTTGGTTTGACATATTTCTCAAGACCATGTTGAAACTTGGGTATACGCAGAGTCATGTTGACCATACTATGTTCATCAAGAATAGTGATGGTAAGATTGACATCCTTATAGTTTATGTGGATGACATAGTTATGACAGGTGATGATGTGAATGAACTTCAAATGCTTAAAATCCTTCTTGCCAAAGAATTTGAAATTAAGGAATTGGGCGCGATGTAGTACTTTTTTGGCATGGAGGTGGCTAGATCTAAGAAAGGAATCTTCATTTCCCAAAGAAAATATGTTCTTGATCTCCTGATGGAGACAGGAATGCTAGGGTGCAAGCCTGTCGATACTCCTATTGAGGTCAATCACCACCTTGGCAGTGTAGGAGAGCATACAGATAAGGAAAGATATCAAAGACTAGTAGGTCGCCTGATATACCTCTCTCACACACGTCCAGATATTTCTTATGTTGTGGGAGTTGTCAGTCAATTTATGCACGATCCCCGTACTTCTCACCTTAATGCAGTTTATCGTATCTTGAGGTATCTGAAATCTGCTTCAGGCAAAGGTGTTTTGTTCTCCAACCATGGTCATTTAAGATTGAAATATTTTACTGATGCAAACTGGGCAGGTTCGATTGATGATAGACGTTCTACCTCTGGATATTGCACTTTCTTGTGTGGTAATTTAGTTATATGGAGAAGCAAAAAACAAAATGTAGTAGCACGATCAAATGCAGAAGCTGAGTACAGGGCCATGGCGATGGTGTTTGTGAACTTTTATGGCTTTAAACCCTTTTGCATGATTTAAAATTTGTGGATCACGGTCCTATGAAATTGTACTGTGATAACAAGGCTGCTATCAATATAGCTCATAATCCTGTTCAACATGATCGTACAAAGCATATAGAGATTGATAGGCATTTTATCAAAAAATAGCCGAGCGCGGGTTCAATATGTATGTCATTTGTGCGATCTGAAGACCAACTTGTGGACATTTTCACGAAAGGGGTTAACAGCAAGAGTTTTCATCCCATTATGTTCAAGTTGGGCTTGATAGATATCTTCGCACTAACTTAGAGGGGAGTGTTAAGTTATATTTTGTATTTTGATATTTGTATATTCTTTAGCGGGTTTTATTGTAATTATTGTATTCCTTTTGTATTTATTCATATTATTGAATGGAAACCCGTAGCGGTATTTTTTCTCTCCCCGTTAACAAAGGGGTATTGAGAACAACAATAACATTTACCTTTTAAACAACTCCAAAGCTTTCTCAGAAATTATTTCCAACAAGCACTTATTGTCATCATGGAATAGATTAACATAGTCCAGAGGGTATTTAAATTTTGTATGGACCATCTGTTTCAATAAATATGACATAAACTTTAAAGTGATTTACTACAGTTCGTATTTGATGCAATAATGAAAAGTGAATTCCCAAATCCTTGTTATCAATGTAACCACTTTAAGAAGTGTAATTTTACCCTGTTCTGCAAAAACCAATGTTCTAAAAGGTGCTAGGTGGACGGTCGAGGGGGGCCTAACACCTAGGAGACTAGGTTGGGGCCTAGGCGGAGATATAAGTGCTAGGCGGTTATTTATTCATTAAGAGAATTAATATTTACTTAATAAAACAATGAATAATGCATGAAACTTTATTAAATATATAATATTTGTGACTTAATTTTCTATTTGGTTTGATTAAGTTGTCAAATATATGATATTTCTTCTTAGTCGCGTTGGACCACTACCGTCTAACACCTAGGCGGCAACTATGTGGACCACTACCGTCTAGCGCCTAGGCAGGGCCTTTTAAAACAGTTGCAAAAACCAAAAAGAAAAAGACGAAAAAAAGTAGGGATATATAGTTCAATGAGAGGTGGTATCAGCGAAGAGAGGGTGAACGAAAGATAATTAGTGTCAACGGAACATGATCGATGCTCATTACCTTTTACACGAACCCACTTGGTCAGCTATAACTGTTTTAAATCTGCCTCTTAATGTTCAATGCAGTAACTACCAATATAAAAATGAGGGCGCGAGAAATTTGTGTGTTTTCCATCAAAGATTCATCCTTCGATGGCTCACTCATTAGAACATAGAGGCATGTTTTTTTACATAACTATAGAGAAGTATTGGGACTGCAAGTGGACAACATTTTTTTATAGGAAAATGGTTCATTTCTGCAATAATCAACTGTCCTGGATAAATATTTTTAACCACTTCACAGCTTTCAATGACTAGTTCGTCTCAAAAAACATGAATCAGACCAATATAAGATCAACAATTTCAGCAGAATTAATAAACACAAAAAAGAGGACAACATAAGGGATGCCATCATTGTTCAGGGTTAGTACTAAATTTTTAATGTCTTTGCCCAGCATTTGGCCAGCAACAGTATCTCCAAATCGCATACTACTAATTTGTCACAGAAGAGCTAAACCAGAAGGAGAATACTAAAGTTGCAAACTATGATATGCCTGTGAACAGTAGTATTGGACATAAAACTTGTTGAGAAATGATTTTTGATATGTATTCTTCTCTCAAGGAGGCACAATATATAGACTTTGTACAGGTTCATTTTTGGAAATGAAATAATAGAAGAATATACTACCTACCTATTTTGAGTGATTTACAATCTACCTAATTAATTTACAATCAATCTCAATCTCCCTAAATTACAATCAATCAATCTATCTAATTTATTTACAATCAATGTAATATATTTATTTCTTTTCCAATACTCCCTCTCAAGCTGGAGCGTATACATCGTATACTCCAAGTTTGCAACAAATTGAGTCGATGAAAGTTTTAGGAAGAGCCTTCGTGAAAATGTCAACAAGTTGAGAGCCTAAAGGAACAAAACGGTGTGCAAATTTCTTTAGACTCTACTTTTGATCGAATAAAATGACAATCAACTTCAATGTGTTTGGTCCTTTCGTGGAAGACAGGATTATTAACGATATGGATAGCTGCCTGATAATCACAATATAATAGAGTGGGACCGTGAACCGGAATCCCAAACTCATGTAGAAGGGTACGCAACCAAGTTAATTCACGAGTGGTATAAGTCATGGCTCTATACTCTGCTTCAGCACTAGACCGTGCTACAACTAACTGTTTCTTGTTTTTTCATTTCACAAGATTCCAACCTATAAAGATGCAATAACCTGTGGTACAACGACGATCAGCAAGAGATCTAGCCCAGTCAGCATCGGTATATCCCATAGTTATCAGAGGCGCGCCTAGGCGCGAGGCGCAGCGAGGCGTGGTCCCAGGGCCCCGAATGGGATGGGGCGAGGCGACTTCGAAGAGGCGCGGCCTAGGCGCCGAGGCGCGGTCGAGGCGCGAGGCGCGGCCTAGGCGCCGAGGCGCGGTCGAGGCGCGAGGCGCGCGAGGCGTGCGAGGCGCGAGATGTGCTTTCAAACGTTCAAGAGTACCATCAGGGTTGTGTTTGACGAAAAACACCCAGCGACAACCCACAATATGAGCTCCATGAGGTTTGGGAACAAGATCCCAAGTATGATTCAAGGAGAGAGCATGCATTTCTTCTTCCATAGCAGATCGCCATCCATGATGAGAAATAGCTTTCTGATAAGATTTAGGAACAGAAACAGAGGACAAAGACACAGAAAAAGTACGAAAGGATGGAGATAAACGATCATAAGATACAAACTGTGAGATAGGATGAGAAGTGCAGGACCGAATACCTTTACGATAAGCAATAGGCAATAGGAAGTGCGAGAGTTGGATCCGGAAACGTTGGAGAAAATGGTGTGGGCACAGAAGCTGGATCTGCAGGCGCAACAGGAGGAGCATCAACAGAAGAGCGTCGGACATATACCTTTGTAACAGGAGGTCGAATAGTAGTCTTTGGGAGACCATGTTCTACTGATAAAGGAGCAATCTCAAGAAGGCATGGGGGGTCTAGCAAGGGTTGTGTTAACTGAGAACCCTCAAGAGAATAATATGAGATAATTTCAAAAAATGTTACATCAGCACTTACAAAGTATTTTCGTAACGAGGGACTACAACACGTATATCCTTTCTGGGTCAACGAATAGCCAAGAAAAATGCATTTGTAAGAGCGTGGATCCAGTTTATCATGACCTCGAGAAAGATTATGAACAAAGGACACACACCAAAAGGTTTGGAAGGGAGAATATAGAGATCCTTGTTAGGAAACATGATCTGGTAAGGAATAGTGTCATGCAAAACCCGAGAAGGGGTGCGATTTATTAAGTAATTTGCGGTAAGAATGGCATATTCCCAGAAATGTTTAGGGACGTTCATATAATGCATAAGAGCACGAGTAACGGCTAAAAGAGGTCAATTCTTCCGTTCTGCAACCCCATTTTGTTGAGGGGTAATGACACAAGCAGTTGATGAATAATACCATGAATTTCATTAAACTGGCGAAATTGGTGAGAGAGATATTCTTGAGCATTATCAGTCCGCAAAATAAGCAATTTAGCATTAAACTGGTTGACAATCATAGCATGAAAAAGGGTAAAGACATAAAATAGTTGAGATCTATCCTTGAAGAGATACACCCAGGTTAAACGAGAAAAATCATCAATAAATGTGACAAAATAGCGAGCACAACACAAATTTGGAATTCGCGAAGGTCCCCAAATATCAGAATGAACTAAAGCAAAAAGTGTGTCACATGGTGGCTCATTTCGTAAAGGAAAAGAAACTCTACTGTGTTTACCGAGTTCACATGTTTCACAATTGAAAGGAGAAAAACGAGGTAGATCAGGAACAAGCTTGCAAAGGTTGGCTGAGGATGGGTGCCCATGACGACAGTGTCACTGATAAGGTGTAATAGTGGAATGCAGAGCGGAATGACTGAATGACTGCTGATGCTCCTGAAGGTAATACAGACCATTCTTCTCATACCCCCCACCAATCATCTCCTTCGTCTTGAGATCCTGAAATTTACAATGAGAGGAAAAGAAAGAAATAGAGCATTGGTGAGTATGAGATAATTAATGAATAGAAAGAAGATTAAATGGAAATTGAGGCAAATATAGAACAGAAGGAAAAATAAGACCAGATGAACGATATGTGACAATGCCTTGAACCAAAATTTTAGTACTATCAGCAATAGTAACATAAGTTTTAACAGAAGGGATAACGTTAGTTAAAAGAGACAAATTACCCATCATATGATCAGATGCTCCAGAGTCAAGAATCCAAGGAGTGCTATGAGAAGATGAATGAAGACACGTGTTACCTGTGGTGACATGAATTGCAGTAGAAGTAGGAGATGCAGTGACTCTTTGAATCAGAGAATCATACTCAGTCTTGGACATAGTAATCTGAGTAGGAGAAAGAGTGGATGACTCCCCCTCAAGAGTAGCTTGATTAGCCCAAGCTGGCTTACCATGCAACTTCCAACAAAAATCAACATCGTGGTTGGTTGCACCACAATGAGTACACTTCTTGGTGTCACGACCACTACGGCCCCCACGTCCTCCATGACGACCACCTCGTGCACGGCTGTGGGAGGGATTACGATTACCAGAATGTCCAAAAATAGTAGAGGCTATATGGGCAACCAGGGCAGATAGGACTGGATGCTCTAAATCAGGAGTACGGGGAGCAGCCCGTCGAACACGAGCAAATACCTCGCCAACAGTGGGGACTTCTTTTCAAGAGAGAATCAGGGAACCAAGGGGGGCAAGGTCGGAATTTAATCCGAACAAAAATTTGCAAGTCCGGAATTCTTCTCTGTATTTTTGCTGGACTTTTAAATCTGAAGAAGGAGGCTGGTAAACATTTAACTCATCCCACATGCCCTTTAGATTTGAGAAGTATTCATTGACAGATCTATCTCCTTGTTGAAGAAATAAAATATTCTGATAAATCTGAAAGACACGAGAGATATTCTGGTCTGATGAATATAACTCACGTAAAGTATCCCAGACAGCTTTAGATGTCTCTTGACAAGCAACGTTATTAAAGATATTCCACAGTAAAGTCATTATATGAGCATCATTTTGAGCCCAATTGGGATCTGTGGAAGGTTCATCGGTAATATAGGAAGTTTCACCACTGGCTTTTAAAGAGATAAACACGGTACGTGACCATGGCAAATAGTTTGACGCATTCAATTTAACTGTAGTGAGAGATCGACGATAATCCCTAACCATATCTTTAGTGCACGATGTCCCAGTGAGAGTGGTTTTATTATTATCATCCATAATAGAAGAGGGGGGAAAAAGGTGTTACTGTTAAGATGGTGACTGTCGGAAGATGAGGCGGCAAGAGAGAGGGACAGAGTCGCTGGACGGCAAGATCTAGATCTGGGTGATGTCTTAGGCAAGAGAGAGAGAGAGAGAGAGAGAGAGAGAGACGGCGATATCTGGAGATGGAGAGCGCTGTCTGAGGCAGCGAGAGAGAGACAATGAGATCTGGTGATGACGGGATTTGGTAGAGCCTGGATGGCTATCGAACCGGAGGTTCACGGTGTCTGGTGATGACGAGAGGCGTGATGGCTGGAAGTTCGCGATTGGGAGATGGTGATTGCGACGGAGAGATTGTAACAACCCAGATTTTTAAAACTTTTTTTTTTTTTGAAAAAACGAATAATAAAGATAAGAGACAACTCATTATCCTTACTATTACAAACATAGGGCATCTAACAAGTGAAATAAGATTCAATGTTATAGTACAATGATACAAAGAGAATACAAAGAACGGGAGAATATTAAATATAACAAGGATTGCTACTTCTACAAGAATAAATAAAAACTACAAGAACAAACGAAACTAAAGATACCAAGGGAGGTGAAGTCTTCAAGGAAGGCCAACTGCAACACCAAGCTCCAAGCCAAGCTCACCCGACCTGCAACACAACTGGGGAGGGGAAAGGGAGGAGGGTCTGAGAAAACCATGAGCTCAATGAGAAACAACTAACTACTACCAAGCATGCATATGGTGGGTGCTGACCCACAGGCCCACATGCAGAAGAAAAGGAGAAGGGACAGAAATAAAGGTGCAGACCCAACTTTACAACACAACACCCCTCAAAGGAAAGGTCAACCTCAACTCCAACCTCTAATCACAAGGATAGAATACCAACCCTCAAACAAAAGGGACAACTAGGGACATGCCATATACTAGATTCCCAGTCAAGCCAAAGTGAGTGTAAGACTCACACCAAACTAAAGCAAGACCTGCCTAAGACAACACATCACTCAAGACATCCCAAGGAACTAAGGGATCCAATCACATACTACCACTGACCAAGGTTATTCATAACGTAACTCGTTCATATTTGTTTGGGATTCAATGCGATCATTGATCAATATGGTTTTATATTCTTGAATACAATAGTACATGTAGGCTCTCCTATGGTAAGAGGTATCACATGTGACCTCGGACGAATAAAATAGTCGGTACCATATTAGGAATAGAAATCCCTAGCAGGGTGCACATATAACCGAAACGTCCTACTATCACACTCCGGAAATTTTAATTAATTTCCATTCGTTTAGATAAATCAAAACTCAGAATTCTTTATTCTTGGAAGTCGTAGATAATTCGATTACGAATCCAACGCAACTTGAATCGTCTCAATCGGAGTCCGGACAAAAAAGTTATGACCAAAATACTATCGGAAATTCAATCTTCCAATTCCAGTGCAAAATTGGCCGTGTCGACCGGTGCAACATATCGTCGTCGACCGGTCGAGGCAAGTCAGTGAGGTGTTCGAAATAACCTCGACCGGTCAAGCCAGAATCGTCGATCGATCGTGAAGGCCAAATTCGTTGTGCGACCCTAATTCTCTCTCTACCTCCCTCTCCCACCCTCTCTCACTTCTCTCCTCAATTTCTCTCCATCCGTTGGGTTTTGGAAGAAACGCGAAGCTCAAACGTCGTTCCCCGCGGCGAGGGCTTTCCGGCAACCTAGATATCGGTGTCATCCTCTTGAAGTTTCGGGTAAGTCGATTTTTGAAAGTGGGTTTCTCACGTTGGTTCTTTAGAGACTTGTATTCTCATCGTCGCGAGCTTTCCAATGATGTGCATAGGTCCGTTGGTGCGGAGAACGTTTTCCGGCAAGGTTTTCCGGCGAGTGTCACCGGAGCTCCGACCAAGGTAGAGTTTTTCTATCCCTCTCGTGTATAATCTTGGTATTCTTACTTTCCCCCTTGCGATTGCGAAGAAATTCGTCCGTTTACATGTTTTCGCGAAATTGTCGTTCATGGGTCGTTCTACACTTCAATTGGTCGCGTAGTGGTATCGTCTAGGGTATCTATGAACTCCCTAGGATGTCAATTGTTCGAGTATGAGTTCGATTTCGAAAAGCCCCAATTTTGTGAAAACCATGTGTCGTCGATTTTGAAATTGATTTGGGGAAAAGTGTTGATTTGGGGTCTCATGGAAAATTGGTGGGGTTGAAATAACGTTGTGACACGTTTTCACCATAAATCGAACGGGTTGAATGTTTTATGAACAAATGGAACGTTTTGCGAACGATTGACATGTTTTGGAAATAAACGGAATGGTTTGGGAAATGATGGAAAGGAAGTCACATTTGTGGGTCTAGACGTCGACTAGGAGGTTGTTTGCCCTAGGTCGTACGGAATTATTAAGTGAAATGAAAATGTGACACTTAACTCTATACGAGGAACATATCTACTCTATACGAGGAAACAAAAGAGTTGGCTGTTATTATACGGGTAGTTTGGATACCTTGGGTGGCTACTGCGAGTACCCACGACATTGCGCAGTGGAGGGTTGTCTGGCCCTTTCCGGCGTGCCAGGGAATCACTAGGAATTATACGTCTAACGGTTGACGAGTCCTTAGATCGGAATTAGCCAAAACTCTATCTATTATTTGATGATTGCTCTTATTGTCCTATAAGGCGCGGAATTAATATAACAAGTGAAAGTTGGGAATAAACGAGAATTGGAACACGTTTGAATAACGAAGATGAGTCTTTTACATGGTGTGGTTACGACACTTGGACACAATTCCCTCTAGGCCTTGTCTAGGCAACTTTTGGAAAATGTTGGTTATACGCTCTTTACTCTTGAGTCCTTTGGAAAGACAAATGTAATTGTTTAATTTTAAAATTATTGAGATCCATTGCATGACCAGGCGATGGTGCCTGACCCTCTACTTTTGTAGGACTTGTTCCCTTGATTAGGAGTGGCTGCGGGATCCTTCACAGGACTTGAGACTGGACCGGACTGTAGTGATAGGTTGTCTTTCTTTTCAGTACTGCAGTTCTTTACTTTTCTGTTGGCCACCTTTTACAGGATTGTTATATAAAATCCTATTTTGGCCTTTTCTTTTAGTTGGGGCACTGTTGTGCAGGGTTATATTATAAAACCCTTTTTGCCTTTTTACCTTTGTTTCATTTCAGTTTGGACATTCATTGTAATAATTAGTGTGATGGGTAGTGTGCTTGTGCTAGTTGCTCTGCCCTTTTGTTTGGATACTCTTACCCATTTAACACTCCACTTTCCATTCAAAAAAATATGTTTCAAAAATTGGGAGTGTTACAGTTGGTATCAGAGCGCTCGTTCCGATTTACCTAGGACTTTGAGTGAGACTTTTAGTCTCAATGGGTGCATTTTTTCTTTTGTGTAGCTCTTGAAGATTGCATTTAAGGTGCATGGCATGTGTATCTAGGCATTGAATGTGTATGCATTGCATGGATCTCATAAAACAAGTTTTTATAACTCGAATTAATAAGGTGGTTTGGAAATTCGTGGTGTCTATTCCTTCGAGTTGGTCTTGTTGTTGTTCTTTTGAAATTTTGAGCAAATTCCTGTCTATCTTATGGTGACTTTCGAGCCTGTCTTGGCAATGATTAGAGGATCTTGTATGTATTGGACTTTTTTGTTCCGGTTGTGTCCTCTTGATGGTAGTGGTGATTCTTACTCGGGCTTAGTGAACTGTTTCGAGTTCCTTGTTCTTAGAGCGTAAATGAGCTCCTTCGTTGACTCTGGTGGTGATTTAGCATCTTGTTCCTCGATATCGATCGTTGGTGGCTGTAGCGATGGCTTGTCGAGCCTGTTCCCTCGTAGGAAGTGGATTCTTCTTGTTGTTGTCGTTGTGGCTTTTGAGCCTATCTTTAGTGATGGACGATGGACTTTGCGGCAGTCGGTTGATTGGTTCTCGTTTGCCCTCCTATTGAGGATGATGATCTTGCGTGTGGTTGAATGATCATTCCTTGAGTTCCTCCTTTGCTCTTAGACGAGGTTGTTGTTGGCTCCTTCTTGTAAGAGTGATGTCTTTCCTCTTGATGCCGGTGTGATAGTCGTTCT
>NMUG010011488.1:0-10618 GCA_002855965.1 Monotropa hypopitys
GTTCATATAATTTGTCTACAAACTAATAAAAAAATTTAAATAATCCAAAATATAATATTTAAAATAATTTATCCAAACTCACCCCATAATATTATCAATAAAAATTTCAAAGTCAAAGTTTGACATAAAATCAGCCTGCAATGTCTACACGTGTCAACGTCTTAAAAGTTAAAAAATATTCCAAACTAACCGGTTCTACCCGGTCATGACCCTTTCCTTTACCGGTTCCATTGTTCTGCGGACGGGAAAACGGGTTTACCGGTTGGAATCGGTCACTTTATCCCCAATCCCACTTCTTCCTCACTCGGTCCCTTCCTCTCTTTTTTGGTCAGAAGATTCCCCTGTTTTCATCTGTGATCGCCGATTGTCGAGGTATTTTCTTCTAGATCTGTTTCAGTTTTACATTTATAAATCATATGCGTATGATGTATTGGTCTGTATATATCTGTAAAAAACGAGCTTCTGCCTATCCAATTTTCCCGTAGTAGTTCTATTTTTGGGTTCTTCTGGTAGGAATCAAATTTTTTTTGGAAATTATTGAACAAAAATAAGTTGAGCACGGAAAAGCGATTTTAATTGGTTCAAACTCAGCATAATTATGTTGAGCTGCAATTCTGTGCTTTTGTTGAATATTTACTACAACAAATCACTAACTAGTTTTGTTCGTTTAGATTATTTTTGTTCCATTTTTTTGAGTAAATTTATTTTTTTGTTCGTTTTGAGATTTTTAGGATCTTTTGTTACTTGTTATTTTTGTGGAACTTCTATTCTTCAGTTGTTAAAAAACCTTGTTTTATCTTATTTTGAGTAGGTTTTTTGAGTCCCTTTTACTGCGTAGATCTATGTATGTTCTTGAGCAAATATGACTGTAAATTTAGCCCTCTTTTCCTAATAATTGCTGCACCCACTTGGCTATGAAGATCTTATTTCAGCTTTCTAATTTTAGGGCATTCAGCTGTAGTAATGAAGCCTACCAAAGGTAAGGCGGCAGTAAACAAAGTATCAAAGGATGCATTGAAGGCAGTCAAGGACAGGTTAGTTAAGCTTATACGCATTATTTTGTTATTCCGGCCTCCCTGGGTCATATGGGTATGAATTATTCTGTTTAGTGTGAAGATATTGGCCTGCAGTTTCGCTTGAGTCAGTGAAGTTGTGTATACATTTTGACAGATATCTTCTTTTTCAGAAAGGTCGGGAAGGGTAGCAAAACAAAATCACAGAAGGCCAAGAAAGACCCAAACAAGCCTAAGAGGCCTCCCAGCGCCTTTTTCGTATTCCTGTATGAATCGATCCTTTTTTGCAATTTAAGTAGAAGTTTCCTCGGGGATTTTCTATATAGTTAAAGAATATCCTCTGATCTGAATCAATAATGTTCCAGTGAGGAATTTAGAAAGACCTTCAAGGAAAAACATCCGAATGTGAAAGGTGTCGCAGCTGTAAGTTTGTTACGGGCTTAAATTTCGCACTGTTGTACAAGTCTAGTGTGTAGATCAGCTTGGAGAATAAGGTACTAATTTCGTACCTACATCATGTGCTTGAAGGTTGGCAAAGCTGGTGGGGAGAAGTGGAAATCAATGTCCAAATCTGTAAGCACGCATCTTAAATTGAATAGAACCTGCTTGGATGTACTATTAAACTTAAATATGACCAGCCTTTTAGTTATCAGCTTTGATGCAAAGTTCCTATATTTATGTTCATATAAAACCCATCCTATTTGATCCGGCATATGTGTAATTGCTGTTATTGTGCCTGATGAAAACTACTAAAATGCTTAATAAGTAACCGTGGTCATAAAGGCCCAGATGTATGTGTATTATTGATAGTATCCGCTCCGGGTGGTTTTTGCAGGAAAAAGCTCCATATGAAACCAAAGCTGCGAAAAAGAAGTCGGAGTATGAAAAGCTTATGAATGCATATAACCAAAAACAGGTGAACACATTTACATCAATATTCAGACATTAGAGTTTGTATTCAATGTTGTTCCCATTAGTTCTCTTATTTATTAGTTTTTTTCTATTTTTCTGCCAGGCAAGCATGAGTGATGATGACGCTGATGAGGAATCTGAGAAGTCAAAATCCGAGGTTCATGACGATGATGAGGAAAGTGGGGAGGTAATTCCTTCTTGTAATCGCAGATATTATCATATGGCAATGTCAACGAAAGAAAAGACGTCATGCTATGACCAAATAAATGACGTGATTATATATGAACTACTTCATTGAAGCTATGAAAACATCTTCCTTGGAACTTCCGGTAACAATAACCAATGAGTTAATGGCATATTGTCTTGAGTTTCCCCAATACCAAATATCTTCGGAAAAGGATTTCGCTACATGTACGGTTTTGTGATTGGGGCTTTCTCAATTAGTCAGTATGATGACCATGAAAGTATGAAATCCTCTACTCGAGATCGGTTTTGATGCTTCATGCCTTGGAAATCTGAGAGTCAAGAGTCACACTATAGAACGTCCTGTGTTACAATGCAAACTAATCCTGTTTCAGATCACTAATGTTGAAAATAAGAGTAATTTTTTGCATCAAACATTTACTTGCTCCCGCTTCTATCATGTTGTTAACCAATTCCCAAGTTACATGGCTTGACTTGCTGTAGGATGAGGATGATGAAGACGACAGTGATGAGGATGATGACTGAACTTGTGTGATGTTTTTCTTACTTGTATGTTTAAGGCTCGTCCGGGGCATACACGACAATATTGTATGGTCGTATTATTAGGTATGTGATTTCTGGAATGGTTGAACATGAAGAACATGCTGTATTATCACATAAGATTTCTGGTAACCTCGCCGTGCGCGTTTCTTTTAACTCTCTTGGACACTTTTTATCCTTACATTACATGGTGTCTTGACCATATTATTACCATATTAGATGGACTAATTGTTGCCATTGGAATTGTTCAAATACCTAATCGATTAGGTCATGTAGATTTGCATACTGAAACCAATGGCATCTATCCCATGGTTTGACGCTCTCATAACGCGTTCCTTCTTTTCTTCGAACCGAGGATCGATTACGAAATTATTGTTTTTAGACAGTTAATAAAAATAAGATGTGGAAGAAATTTATGTGTGTATTAAAAAATGTTGAAGTGCAGGTACAAGGAATAGATACAATTTCTCTAAGCCTATTCTGGGACATTATCAATTTTTCAGAATCACTAATTATAGGATTTAATTCAAGAAAGGTAATTTACATAATTACTTGAAGTAAATGGGTAGATACATTTTCTCTAGATCTATTATAGAACATAGCGAATTGCCTGTGCCGAAGGCACTTCAAAACTCGACAATAAGACACCGTTAAAAATTTTATGAATCGTGACACGGTTGAAAATTTGTAGTTGCTTATAATTTATGAAAAAGAACAATCATGATTATTGTATCTAATAAATCAGTGTAAAAGATTTTGTGTGTGCGCGTACGAAGAGGCCGGGTCCTGTGTTTTCGGGTCTCGGCCGAAAAATCCAAACCGACCAAAATTTTAAAATAATATTTTATGTTATCTTGTAAAAAAATTAGCTTATTTGGATGACCGTAACTGTCTCAGTTGTTTCATTCAGAAGTTAGGCCTAAACTGTGAAAAAATATGAAAACAATTACAGTTATTCGAATCAGCTAATTTTTTACAGGGTAGTATAAAACATTTTTTAAACTTTTTGGTCTGTTTGGATTTTCTGGCCGAGTTCCGAAAACACGGGCATCAGCCCTTTGTACGCGTACGTACAAAATGCGTGTGTATTCACAACCGTTCTCTTTACAAATATAGTGGGCAGTAGTGATATAATGCATTAACAGTTTTGACATAGGGAATACACAATTATTGTGATAAAATCAAGGTTGTGATAGGTTTCAATTATAGTCGTTCAATCCAAAGCAAATAAGATCAACGGTCCAAAATATAGGAAATTCAAATTTCGTGATGTTTTATTATATAGATTATCAATTTTACTGCTACAATTAAGGATGATCCATTAATTATGGAATCTAATACAATAAAGATAATTTATATTACTTCAATTACATGATATGATTTATTTTCCAATACTGTCCCTCAAGTTTGGAGAGAATGTTGTGAAGTCTTAACTTGAGACTCAGATAATTTAAGCTATCTCCCCCAGGGCTTTCATAAATATGTATGCTAACTCATCCTGTGAAGAAATATACAAAGGAGAAATTATGTCAGCTTGTAGTATCTCTCTCACGGTGTGACAATCAATTTCAACATGTTTTTTGTTCTTTTGTGATAAACCAAATTTGCCGTTATATATATTGCAATTTGATTATATATATAATGTCCAAACTGACCACGTTTATATTTATATAATTACTCAAACTGACCAAATTTGTATTTATATAAATCCCAAACTATTCACCTTTAATATTGAATTAGAGTGTCCCCTGCACCACTTGACATTTTGTCCAAAGTGGTCATCTTTATATTAGAATAAATAATTGCCTAAACTAGCCATCTTTATATTTATATAATTGTTCAAACTTACCACCTTTATACAACAGATATAATATATTATATTGAAGAAATAGAATATCTCAAACACTCACCAAAGCCTCTTACGAGGATGTTACCGTTTTATTGATCGGGTACTCCTCGATTCACCTTTTCAATCCTCGAGAATAATCTGGAAAGATTAATCCAGAATAACAATATATAAAACGATAAATTAAAATCATAAATAGTAAATCATGAATCACCATTTAAATTCATACCTCACTATTTTTAATCCACTTGTTTATACATACACACGCTCACATACAATTTTATTAATCGATTATCATGTCTTTTTTTTGAATATTCAACAATAATAATGAGTATGCAAATCACATACCGATACAAACCCTCAAACGAGCAATACACGATGTAGTTATCAAAAAACCCAACATCCTAGGATTTTACATGAACCCTAGAACAAATCCAAAGAAAAACTAATCAAAACAATGATCGTGCCTATAAAACGACACAATACACTCCACGCTCCTCGAATATGCCTTCAATGCTCTCTCGGGCCCTTGGATCAACAAGGTTCAACTGCTTTCTCTCTTTTCTTCCCTCTTGTCTCTCTGGCAACTTTAGAAACCAATATTTGCAAGCTAATTTGTTTTAGAAACCCTAATGATACTTTAGATATGTTAAAAACTTATTTAGGCTTTAAAATATGAAATTACCCTTAGTTCTCTACAAATCGAAAGACACGGCAAACATTGCAGTGCGCGCCCCCGTGTGTGCCCAAACTGCACCTAGGGCACTTAAGGGTCTATTCCCACTCCCTTTTGAAGGGCTTGCACCCCTAGGGTGCTCCAAACCCGCGTTCGCCTCTGTTTGATTAAGGACTTAGTCAAATTTGGTCCTTTTCACTTTATTTCACCAAGACCCATTCCCAAACATATTTTCATCGTCCCCCAACATCATAAGGCATTAAAACATCATACCACAATGTTTTCGATCCTCTCATAGAACTCAAACACGAACCTCAAATTCTATAAGACATGAGACTTCCCTTAATAACCTCAAGCAAATACAATGATACTACACCACAAGACTCGTGGTAACAAACCACTCACCTTAACTATCGATTACAAATGCAAATGAACGTAATCTCAATGGGATACCATCATGCCATGAATCACACAATTTGCTTTATTGTATTCATTTTACGAATTAACACGTTTTCACCATATACCTTAACACATACACGCTTTCACCTTTATTTATAGAACTTTTTATTTAAAAGAATTATGCATACATTTTAATGAATTATTTAATGGAAATTAACTAGAATAGATATCACAACTCACCCCTAGGAGATTTCGTCCTCAAAATCAGAGCTTACCCAAAAACTAATATTGATACTCCATCCACATGCTCTTCTCACCTTCCTATGTAGCTTCCTCAATATCGTGATTCTGCCACAAAACCTCAAAGTGAACTTAGGATCACAATCGCTCACAATAGACACAGGTGCACTATGAAATTGTACAATCTCGTCAACATACACCTTAACATACTGATCAGTATTATAAGTAGTCCTCATAAGTAGAAAGTGAGATGACTTAGTCAACCGGTCCACTATAATCCAAATGGAATCAAAATTACCCTTCGACCTAGGCAAACCCATCACAAAGTCCATGTTCACATGCTATCACTTTCACCCTGGTGTCATCAAATTCTGTAATAACCCTTGTGGGTGGGATTTTTTTTATCACCCTTTGAAATGTCCAAAATGTCAGGTCGGATGGATAATGCTGACTTTTCTACCAATGCCGAGCTTCCAAGAACTTCAATACTGCTGCAAAAAAGAAAAATACTAAGGGACCCCCTCCCTTCTCTTCAGGGGGCACTCCGATACTTAAGTTAATATTTGGATGAAATATAACTTAAGAAAAGAACTGAAATTTCAGAGAGAAATCAGTATTAGGAGTTTGCGTACCTTTCAAATATCGTTTGCCTTTGTATTTATACTGTCTCTCTTCATTATTGCATGGATCCCATCTTTCATAAATTAAGTTTTTAAAGGGTGGGGTCTGACTGTACATTCCTTTTCTTTTGTCTTATATACATTCTTTAAAATATATTGAACGGCTAGTGGGTCACTGATGTTTCCACTCTCAACAATAATATTTGTCATCTTTCTTAAATGATTGGCTCTACTAAATCTTCTTTTTGTCATTTTGTTCATTAATGATCTTAACTTTTACACGTAACATTCTTCTCAAGATTTATTTAATAAATAGAACTTCTCATTCCAATCATTAAATAAATAGACCTAGATTTCTCGTCATAATCAAATCTTTCAATTCTTCTTTCTCAACTTTAACATCATTTTCGCATGTAACTCACTTAATTAATCAATTTCGACTAATTTCCCGAAGAAAATTACTTATTCCCGAGCTCAAATTCTGCTCGGGGTATTTGCCGCAATGTTTCGTTGTCGAAAACACTGTTCATCCCGTTCTTTTATGCACGGGACTAATTTCTGCTAGGGAAACTATTTTTCAGCTCGGAAAACTATAATTCTGTGCGGGAATTATTATTTTAATCATAACCCTTATATTTATTTTTACCTACCACAACCCTACATGTCTCTCGTGTTCAATCTTAAATTTCTAACATCTTAGACATCTAGCCATAAATTCTGCTATCTCACATTTCATCTCATGCCACTAGTGGTGCTCACGCAAGTCACGATACAACTTAATACCACCCGAATGTATAGAATACATTGAACTATGAGCCTCATATAAGATCTCCCTTTTAGGTTAACATCACTCGGCACACACATGCAAGCTCCAAACATCAACATTCTGTCACGCTGAATGCTAAAATCAAACATCTCACCCAAAATCACTTATTGTCTCTCCTTCTCAAGGTAAACATCCTGAACTTAACCCTCTTTGATTCGATCAATGAATAATGTTCTCACACTGAGTCTAGCCAACAAGTCCTCACTCTTATCCAAGGACAACTCAATATCCAATTTCCTCAATTTTAAATTTTTTTTAACCTCGCACAAACCAAACAAGACAAATTGCCAACTGGTTTTCTACTCAAAACATCGGTTACCACATTTGTCTTTCCTGGATAATAATGGATATTGCAATCATAATCATTAATCAACTTCATCCACATACATTGCCTCAAGTTTAACTCTTTTTGGGTAAAAAATACTTCAAATTTTGATGATCCGTGAAAATCTCACAAGTGACTCCATAAAGATAATGTCTCCAAAGTTTTAATGCAAACACTACTGTTGCTAACTCAAGGTCATGTATAGGGTAATTATTTTCATTTTTTTCAATTACCTAGACATATACACAATCATCTTTCCCCTCTGCATTAACACACAACCCAAGCCCTGAAAAAACACATCACTATAAATCACCAAATCATCGATACCCTTGCGAATTGTCAACACAAGAATAGACACCAACCTCTTCTTTAACGCAAGGAAACTATTCTCACAAGCATCCGGTCACTCTAACTTCACACCTTTTTTAGTCAATCTAGTCATAGGCAAGGCTATAGACAAAAAATCCTCAATGAACCTCAAACAATAACCCACTAAACCCATGAAACTTTAGATTTCAAAAACATTAGCTGGTCTCTCCCAATTCACCATAGCCTAAATCTTATTAGGATCCACACAAATACCCTCATTAGAGATGACATGGCCCAGAAATATAACCCAATCCAACCAAAATTCTCACTTGTTAAATTTCCCATACAATTGTTTGTCCCTCAACTTTTGCAAGACTTACATCAAATGTTGTTCATGTTCCTCCCTTGATCGAGAATACACTAAAATTATCATCAATAAACACAATTACAAAAGAATCCAAATAAGCATAGGAGACTCTATTCATCAAGTCCATAAACATTCAAGTCCATAAACACTGTTGCTGCATTCGTCAACCCAAAAAGGCATAACTAAAAATTTATAGTGACCATATCTCATTCTAAATGTAGTTTTGGACACATCACACTCCATTACCCTCAATTGGTGATACACTGATCTCAAATGAATTTTGGAAAAGACTGAATCCTCGTGCAATTGATCAAATAAATTATCAATTTTAGGTAATGGATACTTGTTTCTCACGGTCACTTTATTTAACTGCCTATAATTAATGTACATCCTCGTAGACCCATCTTTCTTCTTTACAAACAACATAGATGTTCCCCAAGGTGAAACACTAGGTCTAATCAAAGCCTTCTCGATCAATTCCTTCAACTGGACTTTCAACTTATACAACTCAGCAGGTGTCATCCTATACGGTACAATGGATATAGGACTAGTTCCCGACAATAACTCAATAGTAAAATTGATCTCTCTATCAGATACCACTTCTGGTAGCTCCTCTAGAAACACATCAATAAATTCTTTCACATAGGCCAAATGCCCCCAAAACATTTCCTCAACATAAACATAGCCCTCATAGATGAAATGACACAACTAGGGTACTCCATCTTATCACCACAAATTTTTAATTCTGGATTCCCCGAGATTTTAAAAAAAACCTCCTTTCGAAAGCAATCGATCACCCTAAAATATGAAGACAAGAAATACATACCCAAAATCACATCAAGATTTATCATAGCTAAAGGTATAAGGTCGATTACCAAGGACTCACCACTCACTAACACTTCACATTTAGGATAATAGGTCTCAAGTTTTATGATATCTCCTATCGGCGTCGACACAAATAATGTATACTCTAACGTTTTAATAGTTTTTCCCATACGACTACAAAAAGAACAAGAAATAGATGAGTGTGTAGAACCACAATCAATCAATAATCGTAGAAAAATGCCACAAACTCTAATAATACCTATCACCATATCCGGATTGTCCTGTGCTTCCTATCTGTCAAATGCAAACACTCTACCATGTGTCGCCTGACCCACTTAATATGAGATTCCGGTCCTAGGAAATATTAAATAGAAATATTTATTTGGAAAAATATAATTTTTTGAGGATTTAATTAGGCTTGAATAGTCTTGGGGGTTATAAAAATATAGAAAAGAATTAAATCATGGGCCTAAGTGAAAGAAAAGCAAGTTCGGGAGTCCAGCTGAGCTTGCCGAGCTCAGTAGGGGACCAG
Source organism: Monotropa hypopitys (assembly GCA_002855965.1). Taxonomy (NCBI): domain Eukaryota; kingdom Viridiplantae; phylum Streptophyta; class Magnoliopsida; order Ericales; family Ericaceae; genus Monotropa; species Monotropa hypopitys. The sequence goes on from NMUG010011488.1 coordinate 9,635, forward strand.
CCATAGAGGTCCGGCCATGTGGAGGTCTGGCCACCTAAGTTGGCAGCGTGGCAGCTCGACCATGTGGGCTGCTGTGTAGGACAACCACTCTGTCAAATAAGACAAGAGTTTAGAGTGGGATGATGTTAGGCAGCACTTCGGCAGAAGAAGCCAAAGTGTGCGGCTGAGTGGGCTGAGGTCATTCAGCTACAATCCAAAGTTGGCAGCCGGTGGGACCACCTTTTTGTGAGTGGCATCGTTCTTATGTCTGCCACCATCCAGATTCATAATCTTGCATTCACCTATAAATAATCTTCTCATTCCCTCCATTTTTGGTACAACACCAATTGAGAGCATCCATACTCTCTATTTCTCTCTCTATAAATTCTGTCCGAAGCAGTTCAGTTCGGTAGAGCCTTGAACTTTCATTTCAGGAGCTCGGCATGTTCATCTTTTATACCCAGTTGTTCGGCAACCCATCTGCCGCATAGCCCAACCACCAAACATTGTTCGGCAACTCTTGGTTGTACAATTAAACTGCTGGAATCATTTATTTAGTCTCAACTTCCTCAAATCAGCTCGGCAACCACTCTCTGGATTTCCAGACGACTAAATTCAGTTAGGCAAAGCTTTCTCAGTTCAACTAAGACTTTGCTCACATCAGAATCTGTTCGTCAAAATTATTTAAGCCCAGATCATTTGACCTTCGACACATTAAGCTCCGGTCAAAGGTATAACCATTGTTTTAAATCATTTTATGTTCGGTAAAGCCCCTAGAACACTAAAATTGTTATTCGGCAGACTTAAATTTAAGTCTTGCCTTAATGAAATTGCTTCGGCAGACTCATCTGAAGTCTTACTGCATACTATTGTTGTCGCTCCTATGCGCGGCCATTATTCAGCTCGATAGAGTTTTGTGCTCGGCCAAAAATAGCTTCGCCGCACAACCATTGCTTTCTGCTCGACAAAGCTAGCATTTGGCTAAGTCTTGCCTAGACTATTGTT
>NMUG010011489.1:0-10618 GCA_002855965.1 Monotropa hypopitys
ATCCTAAGCAAATTTCACTATCTTAGATTCTGGAATCAAAAAAATTACATTGATTCCTTACCCTTTTAAATCTAGTCATATATTGCTCGACAGACTCTGAAGACTTTTTGTTTGATTTTTGCCAAGTCTGCTACTGAAATTCTCTAGTGCTTCCATTAAAAAGGAATAAATAAGGAATTCTATAATGTTTAGAGAAAGGCACACTGTCAACCCAATTTGGATATGATTTTTTAAACATTGGTCTTTCAAGTCTCTTTAATTCAGGACCATACATTTTTTGTATGATATTCACAAGTTGAGCCCTTAAATAAGGTTCCTAGTTTCTTTCTATTGGAAGAACTTCTATTCTTTCCCTTTGATCTGGGAATTCTAGCCTCAAATTATAACCATAAGTATTTTCTTACCTTCTCCCATTAAGGTTGGGCATTAAATTTTAATTATTTTGGCCAAAGTCCAAACCATTCATATTTGACACATTTTGGTTACGTTGATATTTATTTTTTTAATTAGAATATAAATCCATACTCTCTATGTCATGTGCATGTGCATAATTCAATCCTTTTCTTATATTAAAAGGGATTGAATTAGGTATGCTTTGAAAAAAACTTTGATTAGAGCGAGAATTTTTATTTTCAATAGTTACTTTATTTACTCTAGTACAAACTAAATCAAATATAGGATTATCAAATACATGTGTATAAGGTATTTTCACTTCTGAACTTGATTATCCAATAATTTTTTCTGGATTGGCATGCACATTAGTTGGCATTTCAGATGTCGGTCGTATTTGTGTATCAACAGCTTATAGCATAACCATTAATTGTTTGGTTATCTCATCCTCTAAATTGTTCATAATCCTTGCAAACTATTGGATTATGTCATGCAATTCTTTATCTGTGCCACTTGATGATCCAGGTTCTAAAATCCTTTTTCTGGATTTTCTCAATGTTTACGTGGTCAACATTATTTTCATCATTTCCACCATTAGTGTTGGTAGAAATCACGATGTTTGGGTTACCATTCGATAATAGTTGGCATTCTCTTATGGTTTTTGGTGCCATTGCAAATTTCTAAATTCAGACGTGCCCTCCTTCTAGCGTCAAAAAATATTGCCTAAAAACTATCCCATTTATGTCCAAATCGACACGAAATGAAAGTTGTTGGAATATATGTGTTGGATGTAAGGTGGAGTCTGGTTCTTTGCTTTGTTTCGGGACTTCTTTGGAAGTACAAATCGATAGAGAATAATCCTGATCGACAGGACAAAAGTTTACAAGTTTAAAACTACTCCTAATACAAAGAAAAAAGATAAATGCCTCTGGACAATTGTTTGCGTGTATCTTCTTTTTGTTACTATCCTTCACATTTTATAATTCAATGTTGGTTTGAATTTTGAAACATTTCCCTCCATAAGTCTTCCGAACAACTCCTTTCATCATTCATGCTTGGCAACTGCTTAATAATTTGTGGAATATATGGAGTAACTGCTGGGTAATCATGATGTAGTTAATTCTGTCATTTGTCTTCCAACTAAAGGTATACTATCCATTTGGCACGCCATGCATATATTGCAATTGAGCAATTTGGCATACACTTAGTGTAATGAAGGATAATATTAGAAAAATACGATATATTCCTTTCATATTTTCCAATCGATGGAAAATATTAGGAAAATAGACTTTTCTTTCTTATCAGTTTATTTTATTTATTATTTTATAGTCGATGAAAAATATTTATAAAAAAATACTTTTTCTTCTTATGATATCAATCATTTCTTTTTTATTTCCCAATTGATGAAAAATAATATGGTGAAATAAAAAACTCTTATTTATGGGTAAATGTTTACAATTTTATGAATATGTTCTATCATTTATGTTTTAAGATATTCTAAGCCTATTTTTGTATTACCAAATAAAGAAAATTTTGCAGGTTTGGAGCAAACAATGAAATTAAGAAAAAACTTTTACCTGAGGGAGAATTTCATGCGTGATCCAGAAGCTGTCCCATGGTAAGTGAGAGAATTTAATGCATGAGAAATAGGAGTATTTTTTTTTAAAGTTTTGGTTTTCAAAACTTTTGGAAGTCTAATTTTCAGATGGGGTTTTAGGGGTATTATGGATATCTTATAATTATTTATATTTGAGAGCATTTTAGGTTTTAAGTTAAAATTTTGTGGGTTATATTTAGAAGATTTGTGAAATGTAATTTTTTAAGTGAATTAAAAAAATGGTGTACCCCATTGATGACATTAACACTACCGCCATCTAGACGTATGTGAGGGGGTAAATTCGGGCTTACCCAGCAATTCCTAGGTAAATGATCTTGCCTGTATACTTAGGTACATACAGTCATTTCCAACAGGATTCGAAACCGAAAACTAAGTAAGGTTGGAACTAACCAGCCACATCATACTATCACTGAAGATATACCCGAGTGTTTTGGTAGTAAGTTAAAAAAATGGTGTATCCCATTGAGAGCCCTAATACTACCGTCATCCAGAAGCACATAATGGGGTAAATCCAGGTTTACCCAGTAGTCTCTAGGTACGTCGTTTTGTCTGTACACTTAAGTACACACGATCGCTTCCGGCAGGATTCGAAACCGGAACTTAAGTAAGGCTGTAACTAAGAAAACAGATTCCAAATCAAATTTCTTAACGAAATTACAGTAAATAAGGGATGGACCGGAAGTAGGACACTCAATGCTAATCGGGTTGGGTTTCCGGTTAAGATCATTTATTCCATGACCCGATAAAACCCGGTTTGGCAGCGATAAAAGAGATCCGGACCCGCCTAAACAGCAATTTCCAACCGTCCGTTGGTGTTTTTCTCCGTCGGGTTGGGTCGGACCCTCGCGCAAACCTCACGCGTTTTCGCTTCCCAATTTTCCTTCCCCACATCACTACAAATTAGAAACCCTCAACACTCAGTATTCCTCCGAATTTTTTTTGGAAAGCGTATTCCTCCGAATTTCAAATCCTCCTCACACTCTCTCTGATGGCGAGCACCGATCCAGAGCACAGAGATTCTGAAGAAACCGCCACCGGTGAAGATGAAGATACTGGGGCACAGGTCGCACCAATTGTCAAGCTGGAAGAGGTTGCCGTCACAACCGGCGAGGAAGACGAAGAAGCCGTCCTTGATCTGTAACGCTCTTTCTTACTCGAGAATTTCTATGGTTTCTTTAACGTATTTAGATTTAATTTATTACTGTCGATTTTTGTTTTCCAGGAAAGCCAAACTTTATCGGTACGACAAGGAAGGGAATCAGTGGAAGGAGAGAGGTGCCGGAACCGTGAAATTTTTGAAGCACAAGGTAACCGGAAAAGTTCGTCTTGTTATGCGACAATCGAAGACACTCAAGATCTGCGCAAACCATCTCGGTGTGTTTCTATTTTGCCTCTCTCTCTGTTACTTTTTTTGGTAAATTCTCTCTGTTACTTATAACTGACTTCCTCTCATTTTGTGATTTACAATTCACTTGTGTGGGTAATCTATCATTTTCCAGTTATTCCAACTATGTCGGTTCAGGAACACGCTGGAAACGATAAGTCTTGTGTCTGGCATGCGACTGATTTCGCTGATGGAGAATTGAAGGATGAGCTCTTTTGCATCAGATTTGGATCTGTAGAGAGTAAGTATTCTCGCTTGATTTTACTCTTCAGTACGTGATTATTTGTAGATTGGTATTGTTTTCTAGCTGAACGAATTGCTAGAACCTATTGTAGAGTTCGTATTTCTCTCCCAGTCATTTCTTGGGATGATAGGATCTTGTTCCAAATTTATGTGTTGGATCCTATTAGTGCCTGATGTTGGGATTCAAATGTTTTCTTTTCTATCCTGATAAAAAAGGATGACCCGGTGCACGAAGCTGCATATGCGGAGTCTAGAGAATGATTGATGTGCGCAGCCTTATCCCTGCAAGTCGAGAGGCTGATATCTATGGTATATTGTGTTGTTGATTTTATATGTCGTGTATGGTATGGTATTGTCACTCTATCCCAAGATTTGTTTATTTACGTGAATATAGGCTAAAAGTGTAAGTGTCCTAATATGAATATGTTGCCTTAATAGAAGAGAAGCTTTTGAGGATATAAAATATCAAATCTTCAACCATATAGTAAATAGCATTAATCGCTCGAATCCAAATTGGATATTGGATTTTCTCCGAAAGGGACGAAAGCTCTAGAGAGATGAAAAAATTGTTAATTAAAGTTCAGCTGCAAATGCTTGTTTTGTGGTTTCTCTAAAGGTCTCAAAAGATTAACATTATTTTGATTCACCTGAAAGGTAGCAACCAAAAAAGAAAAGAAAACCAAGTATTGTTTTCTTCTTCTGGGCCTAATACCAACTGTCATCTGCAATTAAGGAGCATCCTTGTGATATTACAAAACCCTGAGCTTTACCATTGGCCAAGATGGAGCTTATTACAACTTTTTGGTTGATAGAGGGATTAAATGGTAGAATTCATTTTTTGGTAGCTTGGAGGAATGCCTATTGCTTTCCAATTGGCTATTTTTTGCAGTAGTTATTTCATCATTTTTATTAATTAGTTTGATTGAATACCTGACCTAGTTCATAGTTTCTTGAAGAGCCACCCTGTCGCACGGCCAGCCCTCTTGCCGACCTGCCAGTCTGCCGCACATCCCACACTCTGTCGACCAGCCACTCAGCCATACATCCAGCTACTAGTCTCCTGCACAGCCAGCCTGCCGAGCGACCAGCTGGCCAAACAGCCCATTCCGTCGAATGGTCCCACAACATCTGACACAACTGACGTCCTTGATTGTGCGCGGTGCCACGTTAGCATTATGTTAGGAGGGGTGTATGGCCTGTCAGAGTTTGTTAGAAGCTAATGATTAGAGTAGGGCCATTTGAGTCTTTTAGCACATAATAGTAGGGATAACTTTATATTTTCCTTCTTTTAGGACTTTAGTATATAAGCCCAACACTTGTATTTTGGAAATAACTTTTATCAATCAAAATATATTTCCCTGATCTTGCTTTCCGGAGGAAGACTCCTATTGGTGGATTTCAACATCGCTTGGTGGACTCCAGCGAACTTCTATCGGATCAAGGTGTTGCCCCGTTCCATTCTCTTACGGTTTCACGGTGTTGAACCGTCCGCCTCTACCTCTCGCTTCTGCCACTGTATCACTGTGAGACCCAAATATTTTAAAACGGGTTTATTATTTAAAAATAAATAGAGAGATTGAAATTTTTAATTTTAATTGTAACAATAGAATTTTTCCGGGATTGAGCCATATTGGCGAAAAATAATAATTTGAGGTTAGAGGAAAAGATGATATGCGAAGTAAAGTATAAAAGAATAATTACAATAAATTTTGGAATTAAAAAAAAAAGGAATGAGAAATTAAGATTGAGATTTCAAAATAAATTAGATGGAGTTTAAAATATAATAACCTGCAAATACAAGGGGCTAAGTGTAATTTAATTAAAAAATTTAAAAAACGAAAATAGGATTGAAGCCACATACACTGTGTGCGTGGCTGTGTGTGCTAATGGATTAGTGCAAAACACAAACCCAGCCGAAACCTAAACCCACAAACAACCAAACCCACTGAAACCGAAAACCGCGACTCAGTCGCGCGCGCCCGCGAGAGAGAGAGAGAGAGAGGCTCGAGCGATCGACGGAGGAGGAGGGGATCAGAGGCTTTCGTCGTCTGGCTGTGCTCGGTGGTGCTGTGCGGCTGGGCTCTGTGTGTGCACGGTGGTTGTGTGTGTATGTGTATGCGTGGTGGGTTTTGTGTGTGCGTGTGTGTCGAGTGGGTGTTGTGTATGACTGTGTGCGTATGTGTGCGTTTGGGTTATGCATGCGTATGCGATTGAGGTGTGTGTGCGCGATTGAGGTGTGTGTGTGCGATTGAGGTGTGTTGTGTGTGCTTGTGTGTGTGTTGGTAGTGCGTGCTTGCGTGTGTTGAATGTGATGTGTCTGCGTTGTATGTGCGTGCAGCTGTATTGTGCAGTGTATGTGTGCCGTGTTTGTGAGTGATAGGTGTTGTGGATGTGTAGGTGCTTGGTTGTGTTGGTCGTAGTCGGTGGTGGCGGCTGTCGGCAGTGGTTCGATGGTGGTTCACCGGATTTGTCGAAAACATTATAATTCTGAACAATTGTTTTTACGTATAATTATTTAATTATCTGATTTAGAATAATTTATAACATATACGAATTGAAATAATGAAAAAATACAATTGTCGGAAAAGTTCACCAGAGATGCATTGCCGGAAAATCTATCATAACCACCGCAAAAATTACAAAAAAAAAATGAAAAATAAAATAATTAAATGAAAAGGTAAAGGAGTATAGAGTATTATTATTGATAATAATAATTAGAATAATATGATTATTTAAAGAAAAATGCAAAATAGAATAATATGTGTTATTTAAAAAGATTATGGAAATATTAATTAGTTGAATTGAATAAATGAATGAAATAAGGCGAAGATTGGAAATTATAAAATTTATGAGAAAAGTAAGTTAAAGAATATGGATTAATTAAAAAAGAAGTTATTTATTGAGAAAATGGGGAAAATAAAGTATATCGATGGAAATAAATTAATTATGAAATTAATTGAGAAATAAGAAGGAATAAAGGAATAAGCGGGAATTTGGTGAAATTAGGATTATTCATTTATAGATGAATAATTGAGATATTTTGAAATTCAAGAAAAGATTTAATTGAAATATTATAAGATACGAGAGAAATAAGTATTTAATATTTATTGGAAATATATGAAAATTGATTGGAATAAAGAATATAGAGGAATTTGAGAAGAGTACTAAATTCTAAAGATTGTAATAATTGTAAAAGAATTTCAATGTGGAATAAGAGAAATACATAAATAGTGATTTATGGGATAATCGTGAAGAATTTAAGTATTTAAATAAGCAGTTTTGGAAAAGGAAAGGGAAAAGACGATTTTAAAGAAATTTGTTAAAATGAGTATTGTAAAAGGAAATGTGAAATAAAGAAAAATATGGAAAAGAAAGTAAAAGGAAAGAATACGATAAGGAGATAATATTTTGATATAAAAGGAAATGAAAGTTTAATATTGAAAAAATGGGTTTTATAAGAGGGCTTTTGTAAAGATACGAGGTCCAGTAATCAGAATTTTGAGAGGCGGTAAAAGAAATATTATAAAACGAAATGGTTTAATTTAAGAAATGGATAAGAGGTGAATTATTTGAAATGGATTTTTGAAAGAAATGGAATTATTAAAAATATTTTTGAAAGTGTGAGTTGGTTTTGAAAAGTAACCTGATCCATAACTGTTCTTTGTTATACTGTTCCATAGCATTCACTGAGCCGTCATCGCTGACAAGTTTTATACCCTTTTTCCCCTTCCAGGTTCGTTAGTTGATGTTGACTAGATGTTCACTTGTCTAGCTACAGGAGTTTAGGTTTTTTTTTACAGTCATTTAGTAGGTGAGTTGAGTAGTATTTTGTGGGAGTTTTATTATTTTGTTATAGAGAGAGTTTTACTATTTAGTTGCATCAGAGAGATGTACTTTCTTTTTGTACAGTCATGTGAGTTGGGCTGGGGCATCTTGCCTAGTATGCAGATGTTAATTGTATATTTCCAGTACATGGTGTTATGAGCTTTATTTCTCAGTTGAGATTTTTATTTCAGGCACATTTTGTAGTCTAGTGATTTTTTGAGATATTGTTAGATAGTTGTGCGTTTCTAATGCTATCACATCACTCTCTTGGGTAGTTAACATGATAGTTGAGATGCGATGATTATTTTGCTGTTGTGGCGAAGAGTGGTGGTGGTCTGCGGTAGGCGAGAGAGAGAGAGAGAGAGAGAGGCGAGAGAGAGAGAGAAGGAGAGAATCCTTTGTGTTTTGTATAATAGATATATTCAAGGACTGGAAACCTGTATGGTGCCGTCCAACGCTTCTCCAATGCCTCTATCTTAGCAAGGTGGTGTATATTGCAAAGGGATTGACTAGAATCTAGCTAATGTCATATTTTGAAATTGTGCTCCCAAGTTATATTTTGAACGATCGGTGAATTCTAGTTACGGTTTTTCTACAATCATGTGGATTGATCTCAATCAGCCCTAAGATCTTAGGCTTGATTGGGGTTTTGAGTGACTTTGGCGAATTTCTTGCACCTTGAGTTGTTAGTTGTGCTGTTCTCAACCTAGGCTTCCTTCCTCGGGAGCCCTTCTTGAAAAAAAAAAGATTGACCCCCAACCTTGAGGGCCCCCACCGCCCCGCTCCTAGAGCATCGTGGAGGAGGTAAATTGTTGGATGTGCCTCAGTTAATCTAGGATTCAGAGCTGCCTGTACACTATGAACACACAAGGGGGCCAAATCCAGACTGTCGCCAGTGGGATTTGAACCTCCCACCCTGCGGTCCAGTAGCAAGGCTGCCTTTAAGCACCATAGCCTTTGACCAACTGAGCTATGCCCCGGGGGACTTTAATACACGCATCCTGGCAGCCACAAGTTTTGAACCTGAGATCTCACGGAAACATCCGTTTCTCCCAAGCCAACTTGCCTACCAGTGTGCTTGTTGTAGTGCCTATCAATAGCTATTGTGGGAAGAGAGAAGGAAAATAAAGTAGTAATGACGTGGTTTCAGGATTTAAGTCACACTTCGATGATTATTGGTTTAAGCACATTAGTTTCCCAACCCTTCTGCCATATATTTCCAAAGAATTAGCTTTTTGAGTGCCTCATATTTTCTAATAGAATGTTTAAATGTCCTCTGTTTTTATGGCAGGCTGAGCCACTGAGGTGGAACTGTAGATCTTGTGAGAGCATATTAAAATTTGTTTTTTTAGCTTCCAGTCAACGACTTTATTGTTGCCATTTCTGCCTTAATTCTACAAAATCCCTGGTCTACATTAGTTTTCTTTTGCTTTCTCTGTTGAGCATGATACATACTTGACTTGATCTAATTTTAAGGTGGATGACTCGCTATAAGCCCAAAGATAGAAAAGGTGGATGGGTAGCACCCAGTGGGAAGGAATGCAGAACCACTCCCACAATTAGTGTTCTGCATTGGAGCGTCTGAAAGTTTACAAAATCAGTATTTTATTGCAACAAACTACTTATGGGCTGGTGTCAATGGAACTCCTTCAATTTACTATGTCGGCCAATGATCATCCGAGTAGGTTGTTAACACCACAGAGTCAGCCATTCTGATTGATGACGAAGAAAGAAAGTTTTAGGATTTAATATTTGAGGGGTGGAAGCCTCATCAGAATTATTGTCATTTTATTGAGCCTAGGAAAATATACACAACATATTTGTAGCTTGTAAGGTCAATCTACCCCATACTGCCTTCTAAGATCTAAACCAACTTGAGAGACTTTTTGGCAGTTGCTTTCCTTTGAACTGCTGATTGGTGTTGCTTATGTCCAAACTGTTCTTTTATTTTTGTGGATCCTCACAAGACTTTCTGGCAGATGATAATTTGTCGTACTATAAAGGACATGAAGTGTTCCTCCATCTTCCCTAGTTTTGGGATGTTTTAGTTTCAGACGTACCTTTGTTTTCCTCTGCAGATTGCAAAACTTTTATGGAAACCTTTCAAGAGGTAGCTGAATCACAACAGAAGAAAGAGGAAAACAAAGATGCATCTGCTGCAGCTGGGCTGCTTGAGAAGTTAAGTGTTCAAGAGAAGAAAACTGAAGACAAGGCCAGCGAGGGGGTCCCTGTCGCAGCCAAGGAGAAGGAACCTGAACATGAGAAAGTAGATGCAGACAGAAAGGATGAGAATGCTGGTCTTTCAACTTAAGATGGCAACGTGTTTGTTTCAGTACTTGTACTTCAAATCCGACAAGGTTACTAGTTTTCCCTTGTTTACCACCCAATTCTTGGTATATTCTGTTAAAGTGCAGTGCTGTATACTTAATGGGTGAGAAATGGTGTGGATTTGTCAGTCGGTCGTTGGAGTCTTTGGTCAGTAACCTTTGAGTTCAGGAGTCTTTGGTCAGTATCCTTTGAGATCTGAGTCCAGTTTTCGTGTTGTTGTCTTGATTCAAGGTGGTTCTTATTTTCCCCTTTGATATGCTTATTCACTTGGTGAAGTTTGCCTGTCTAGTCATTCTTATGTGGGTTTTCTTTTCACAACTATATCCTACAGACAGAATTGGGTTTTCATTGGACGTAGTTTTCATATTTGTGTGAAATCTGGAGTTTGTTTTAGAGGTTGGTGGTGTTATTAGTATATATGCCGTTAAATTACGTTTTTTGTCAAGTCTTTTTGATTTGCTATTTCATTAACCTATTTTTATAAGGTCTTCTGCTTGAACTTGGAAGAATTGTTGTTGGACGAGAACCCTACTATTTGATAGAAGAAAAATGCTACACATACACTAAGTATGTGTACACTAAACATACACCAATCCCAATTGGGGCCCACACGGGTCCTAAATTAAAAATATAATTTGACAGTTAAATTTAAAATATTATTTTAAATAATACTGTAAAAAATCAGTTCAATCGGATAAAAAATGTAATTTCTATAATTTTTTGAAATTTAACAGTAATAAATTGTCGTGTAAAACTTCAAAAATTACAGAAATTATATTTTTCATTCGATTGAATGGATTTTTTACAGTATTATTTAAAATAATATTTTA
>NMUG010011490.1:0-10618 GCA_002855965.1 Monotropa hypopitys
GAAGAAGAATTGAAGATTTGGAGCTCTTGAAGGAGGAATCCAAGGAAGGAGTCTTCTCCAATCACATTCCTAAGGTTAGTATGAATCCATTGAGATAGTTTATATGTCCATACCACCACACATTTGGTCTAGATCGGAGTTTATACATTAAACTCGTTTTGGGGAAGAACCCTAGTTTTTGGGGTTGAATCCTTGAGATTTGAGGGTGGTTTAAGCCACCAATTGATTATGTTTAGCCTACACATGTTAGAATCACTTTGGTACACTTGATTTTTGAGTTTTGGAGGTAATAGATCGAGTTTGGGAGGTTGAAGACGAAGTGGTTCGTCAAAATGTTTTCTAAAATTCGCCACTGAAGAACGTCGACCGGTCGCGGTATTTTGCCGACCGGTCGTGGCTTGTCTGTGAGGCGAAGACCGGTCGTGGGAATTGGCCGACCGGTCATGGAAGGTCAGAGGGGTCTCGACCGGTCGTGGTTTGGGGGGGGACCAGTCGTGGCTTGTTAAATGCTAAAAAATTTTAAGAAAAGTTTTAAAATGTTTTGAAAGGACATGGGGAGTCCAATTAAAGACTCTAATCATTGTTTAGAGATGGTTATTGATTCAGTTGATTCAATATAATACTTTATTATTTTATTGTCAAAACTATAATTAATGTGGACTGAAATTTGTAATTGTTTTGACAGGGATGTTGAGGAAGGTATTGAGGCCTTACTCAAGGACAAGGAAAGAGTTTGAACCAGGCAAGGATAAAGGTTTGATCAACGGCTCTGGTGAGTGTATGAATTTGGTAGATGGAAAGTACTTTGCATGTCTTTCAAGTACATGTTCTTCTTAGTTTAATCATTGAAGGAATTTTATGAATGCTTCTATGCTATATGGAGTAAATAAAGGAAATGGATGAATGTAGGCCTGCATGGACAATAGAGGGAAACACCCCTTTTGATACTACAAGTCGAGGTCAATACTATGGGTTGACGGCTTGTTAGTATATGTCGAGGTTGTGGCTGCGGTACAACGGTATATCGGCAATGGGTCGAGGTCAATACTGCGGGTTGACAGCTCATTAATTTTGGGAGCTGCGGTTCCAAATTTAATTTAAAAGAGAGATGTTAAATGTTTGAAAATGGGCTGCGGCCATATATGTTTTGTAAAACTCTTGCAATTGTGAAATCTATCTATCCTATTCACACTCTGGTTTCCTTGTGTTTTCTTAAATGCTTGGAAACTAGGTCTTGGAGCTAGCGGTCTATTACTTAGCTTGGAGGGAGATATTTGAAGAAACATTAGCTTGGATGGATGGCTTCAAAGTTTAGCTTGAAGAGGGATTTTGACTTGTGTGGCCGTTTGATATCGTAGAAGAGCCATTCCTTGGCATTGTACTTCCACTTTCTTTTAGTATTTGTTCTTTGAAAGTAGATTTGCCACTTGTAGTTTGTTGATAGAGGACTTTGTCATTGGGATTTTTACAATGGTGCTTGATGTCAAATATTGTTGTCTTAAACCTATTAACTTTTGGGGTTCAATGTTAAGAAAATTTTTAATTCTACATATTTTGGATGAGAATATTGGTAAGGGATGTTACAATCTGATACCTGCAGATTATCAACACTTTGTTTTTCTTCTTTTTCTCTTTTTGTATTAGTTATGATGTATTCGCACAGACATGCTCTCTCTTCTTTTTTCAGTATTATTGTTATTTTGATATATTTGTGTGTGTGTTTTTTCGTCTCATCTTGTCTTTCTTTTTCGCTTTTTGCACATCTTATTTGTAGTGAAAATAAAAAAATAAAAAAGGATACTGATGTTCGCATATGTGCCATATAGGATGACTTTCTCTGCGGCTTTTCTCACGCTACTCTTGACATGGTGGACTTCCTTCACCTCGGTGGAGTGAATTCAGTTTGAGAAGGTCTTTGGAGGACTTGCTGGTTTGCTTACTATTGTGGTGCCCCAAGATTTTTTGGAAGCCATCATTCGCTATTGGATTCCTTCGTTGTGTTTGTTCCGCTTTGGGCTTCATGAGTTGACTCCTACCATTGAGGAATATCACTTCATGATGAGGATGAGACCTTCTCTGGGGGTTCTAGCCCGCTTTGTTCCAGTAGAAAAGCTCAGACTACCTTTGTTGTACTGACAGGTTTAAGAAGATCATCCCTGATTATTGAAAAAGTTGATGGTATATTAGCTATTCGCACTGATTTTATATGGAGTTTGTTTGGGGATTGTTCTTGTTACAATCCTGAGGGGTCTGATTTTTCTCGCTTGATGGATGATGGAGCTGGTTCCCGTTGGCGCCTCCAGGCTTTTGCATTTGTATTACTCGCCAGTTTTTTCTTTCCTCGCAGCGATGGGCTGCTTGATTTGCGTGTGGCCTTTAATGTTGACGCTATTGTTAATGGCCAATCTATCATCATGTCTATTTTGGCAGAGACCTTTCGTGGCTTGACTCTGTACCAGTTCACGCATGACCAACAATTTTATTGCGGCTTGGAATTGCTTTATGTTTGGCTGGTGGCGCATATCTTTGGTACTTGCTCCTCCCATCCGAGGTGGTTTCGGGACATCCCTCTTCAGCTCTTGATTTCTCGGCAGCAACATTTGCATACAGTGTCCCAGTGTCTGGATTCCTGGGTTCGATTTTTAGAGAGTATCACTCCCGACACCATTGTTTGGAACATCGGGGTATTCAGCGCTCTCGATTATGCAGTTACAGTTTATGGTTTGGGATAAGCTTTCCTTCCCCTGGTTGGTCTTTGAGGCGTTGTGCCTTATTTTGGTTGTCGAGTGGTACGACAGTTTGGACTGAGACAGGATGTTTTGCCATCATCATCGCTTCCCGGGGGTGACAAATATTACTTTGTTTTTTCTGGGAACATCGCTCATCCTCTTCTATCGGGGGCCTTTGTATTTTGGCATCACTGTGTGCTGGTTTCGTCTTTGCAAACTCAAGATGCCCCAGGCATGTCGGATGCATATTAGGATTGGCTATCGATTGAGATTTTATTAGAAGGGAATTCTCTTCCACTTTTCCCGGTCTGTCTAGATCTTATTCCTCTGCTAGAACAGATGTCGCTTCTAGCCGAGCAAATTGCTGGATATACCCTTCAGACGACCACTTCCCAGATTCAGATTGCTCAGTTTTGTCGGGAACGATACGAGGCTCTCAGTTGTACCGCATCTGCTAAGAATGAGCAAGGTATGCTTCGCTCTGAGTTGGATCAATTGAAACAACAGCTTTCTTTCGCCGAAGCCATGATGGGCGCTCTTCAGGTGGCTCTTGGTGACGCTCGTAGTTCTTCCAGTTCTACCTCTACTGTAGGTAGATTGGAAGGGTTATTGAGACAATGTTAACATGATCATGAGATGGATCGCTATGAGATAATTCGCCTGGGGAATGAGCTTGCTTATTTTGATCGTGTTCGGGCCGAGACCCAAAGCCATGTTGACGAGCTTGCTTCGCAAAGGAGCTCTCTTGAGGAAAAATTAGAAACGCTGGGTTCCTCGCATCGAGATCAAGTAGCTAAGATCAAAGAAATGGGAGGGATCTTGGGAAAAGCTTATCATGAGTTGATTGTTGAGAGAGGGGTGTACTTCCACACCATGGATAGATTGAGTAGCGGGTTTGCATTCTTGAGCCACTTGTTTTCCGGTGGTTATCCTAATCAGATGCAGATATAGACGCATGTAGAGATATTTCGCCGGGTTGTTGATGTCGACTTGGCGGGGGTCGAGACAGATGCTGCATGACTCGTCGTTATAGGGAGATTTGTTTGGCCTTCCTCCGGATGTTGGATGACCTTTCTCGTCAGAGGGGTCCTTCTTGATTTATCTCCCTTCTTTTTTTGCTACGCGCAATGTATTTCTTTTGTCTTTTTTTCAGTTGAAAATGTCTTTATGCTTTGTTTTCAGCTTATGCCTGCATAGACAGCTTCTTTTGGTTGGAACCTTTAATTCATCTGATTCGCTCATTCGACTTGAAGATCTTAGCACATGACAATTCAACTCCTCCATTGATCTAGACTTGAATCTCCTAAGAATCTAATTTTCATGAATAATGAGGACTAATCCCGGTCGCAACCCGTTTGTTGGCCTTTCGGAAACTGATATGTTCGCAACTTTAGTTTGATACCCATTTTTCGCCTTTCGATTGCCTTTCAGATTTTCTTACATTCATTTTTGCCATAGCCCTTTTTGTTAAAGAAACTATGTCGGACGCATTTTTTTGTTTTATTTCCTTTTTGCTACTGCCCCCTTTTCGAGTTTTGGCCGCACTGGATTTTTCCATTTTTGCCACAGTCCCCTCTCGAGTTTTGGCTATACTGGATTTCCCCTTCTTTTGCTATAGCCCCCTTTTGGATTTTGACTATACCAGGATTTTTGTTCCGCTTTTGCCACAGTCCCCTTTCGGGTTTTGACTGTACTGGATTCTCCATTTTTGCTATAGTCCCCTTTTGGGTTTTGACTATACCGGAATTTTTTTTATTTTTCTATTTTTTTGGAATAAATTGCTCCCTTAGAATCAGGAAATGGGTTTTCTTTTAACACATTCCAACCAATCATGAGTATGCGCAATACTTTTGAAGAAAGAATGTGTTAAAGGAATTAGAGAGAGATTTCTCAAAACAGTGAAATTTGTTCACGATCTTCTGGAACATCAGGCTCCATCATCCGGAACATCAAGTGCCAGTGCTTAATCTCAGCTTCAGAAGTCTGTTTTAACAGAATGGACAGATCAGCATTTCCTTGTTATTTCTGTTATGAATTTACTTGTCCTGTAGCTAGTGGCAATTATGTAATAAAAAGAGATGTAAGGAGTATGGACTGCCTATAAATAAGAGTCATCTCTATATGAATTAAATCCTGAAAATTCTCTCAATACAAATTAGTAAAGTGTTGTTCATTCTTTCCTATTTTGATAGTCCTTTATCTTCTTCACTGGTAAAGCATTATTGCTTTATCAGTGATGCTCTTAGCTATGTTTTAGTTTCATTTACTATTTACAATAAGCTGATCAATTCTATGTTGATTTATCTATCTGTTGCACAAATCCATGGATCTATGAACTATTGAATTTCATATGAGGTTGAAGATGGAGATACAGTCCAGATTCTGAAATGTTGACATGGTATCAGAGCCTCAAAGCTCTAGCGAGCACACGATCCAGAAGATAAAGGTCTCAGATCTACAATTACAGATCAACTCAGGGATCTGTCAATCGTCTGTAGCTCAGATGCAATCCGTTTCTACCTAATGTCATATGGATGAAGATCAGGTAGCAGAGAGTGTTTAAAAGTACACAGCACCGATCAATGCATATGAATAAAGTGTGGAAAGTTATTCGCCAAAGGAGCGTTCAAATTTGTCAGATCTGATCTGAGATTAAATCGGGAAAAAAATCAGCTCATTGGACGTTTTCCCTCTTCAAATTGCCTCTTAATTTCTGTGATTAACCTAATTTTGTTCAAAGTTCTAGATCGGATTTGGTTTTTTGAGCTTCAGATCTACTCAATCTCATAGATTACTGCTGAATTTTGGAAGAGATTTGAAGAATTCCGAAAACAGAGCATGAGTTGAAAGTGATGATCAGATTTAATTCCTCTTCATCATCTTTCGGTATAACAGCTGCCTTCTTCCAGAAGATCACAAGGAATGAATCAAAGTTTTAAGTTCATTCATTGTTATTTTCAAACAGTATCCCGTTGAAGCTTGTCAACAGTAAAAAAATCAAATAAAACTCTATTTGAATAGGATCTTAGGGGATAATGTTGATCGCCTAACAGCTAAGCATTTTCCCGTCCTATCTTTCATTTCTTAGAATGTTCTAATTTGCCAAAAAGGCACAGACATTTATATTAGCCAAATCGGCTCATATTTTCACGAGTTGCTATTGTTCAAGCTCATACCTCAAAGCTCGGCATGAGCTTGAGGGGGAATGTTAAAGGAATTAGAGAGAGATTGCTCAAAATAGTGAAATTTGTTCACGATCTTCTGAAACATCAGGCTCCATCTTCTGGAACATCAAGTGTTAATACAGTGCTCAATCTCAGCTTCAGAAGTCTGTTTTAACAGAATGGACAGATCAGCATTTCCTTGTTATTTCTGTTATAAATTTACTTGTCATGTAGCTAGTGGCAATTATGTAATAAAAAGAGATGTAAGGAGTATGGACTGCCTATAAATAGGAGTCATCTCTATATGAATTGAATCCTAAAAATTCTCTCAATATAAATTAGTAAAGTGTTGTTCATTGCTTTCTATTTTGAGAGTCCTTTATCTTCTTCACTGGTAAAGCATTATTTCTTTATCAGTGATGCTCTTATCTATGTTTTAGTTTCATTTAATGTTTACAATAAGCTGATCACTTCTATGTTGATTCATCTATCTGTTGCACAAATCCATGGATCTCTGAACTGTTGAATTTCATATGAGGTTGAAGATGGAGATATAGTCCAGATTCTGAAATATTGACAGGATGGAGATAAAAAGATGAGAATTTGAATCCCCTGTCTTTTTGTACAGGGTGACGGTTGCTTCGATCATCATACATGTTTTTTGATGATTTGAATTGATTTTTTATTCGCCGTCTGCTTCGAGAGAATTACAATAGAGTGGAGATAGAAAATGCGCTTTTACTCATTTTGATTGGAATAATGGCAAAGAGAACATATTTCTAGATAAGTAAAGTTGCAATTGCCTTTTTCTTGAAGAACGCCGTTAGACATAATAGCGTTTGAGTACATCTGCAGTCAATGGTTGAGGAAACTCTCGACCATCCATTTCTGATAAAATTATTGCTCTTCCTGATAACACTTTGGTGATGACGTATGGGCCTTGATAATTAGGAGCGAACTTTCCTTTTGCCTCTTCTTGGATAGGTTGGATCCATTTCAAAACCAAATCTCCTTACTAAAAAGCTCTTGGCCGCACGTGCTTATTAAAGCTTCTTGAAATCCTTCTTTGATAGTATTGGGAATGATAGACAGCTGCCAAACTATTCTCGTCTACAAGGCACCATTGATCTTGGCGAGCCTTTTCCCACTCTTCATCATTTGATGTTGTTTCCGTCATTATGTGCAAGGAGGGTACTTGAATTTCTGGGGGAAGGACTGCTTCAGAACCGTACACCAAAGAGAAAGGTGTTGCCCCAGTTGACATTCGTGTTGATGTTTGATAGGCCATGAGAGCATAAGGAAGCTTCTCATGCCAATCCCGATGGGTCTCCGTCATTTTACGGATGATTCTTTTGATGTTTTTGTTGGCGGTTTCAACTGCTCCATTCATTTGGGGTCGATAAACTGTTGAATTTTGATGCTTGATGTTGAACTGGGAGCATAGCTTTTCCATCATTGAACTGTTTAAATTTTTCGCATTATCGGTTATCAAAGATTCTAGCGATCCATAACGGCAAATGATGTTATTCATGATGAAGCGGGTAATCACCCTTTCGGTCACATGAGCAAAGCTGGCGACTTCAATCCACTTAGTGAAATAGTCGATTGCCACCAGTATGAATTGATGCCCATTTGATTATTTTGGATGGATGGTGCCTAACGTCAATGCCCCAGGCAGAGAAAGGCTAGGGCGCTACCATTACTTGGAGTTCTTTTGGTGGCGCTCGCATTACCTCGCCATGGATTTGGCATTTGTGGTATTCCTTCACATATTTGATGTAGTCTGCTTCCATGTTCATCCAATAATATCATGTCCGTAGAATCTTTCGAGAAAGAGAGTGCCCGCCCATATGCGGTCCACAGGCTCCTTCATACACTTCTGTCATTAGTTCGCCGGCAGTAGCGATATCCACACATCGCAGAGGACCGTGTATGGATCTCTTGAACAATATTTCCCCGCAGAGGAAGAATTGTGTTGCTAGTCTTCGCAATGTTTTCCGATCATTTGCTCCAACCCCTTCTGGGAATGCCCCAGTCTGCATGAATCGCTTGATGTCGCTTAGCCAGGGTTGTCCGTCTTTTTCTTCTGAAATGGTCGCGCAATATGCAGGCGAATTTCTTACTTTAATTTCGATGGCAGGAATCTTTTCTTCGTCAGAAAACCAGATAGTCGTGGTGAGAGTCTCCAGTGCATCTGCAAATGAATTCTCGATTCGAGGAACATGATGAAAACTAATCTTTTTGAATTTCGCTCGCAATTCCTTGACCTTCTGGTGATAAGGAATCAACTTTAAATCTTTCGTCCGGTAAGTCTCGTTGCTCTATTGTATAATAAGATCCGAATCGTGTACACTGTTAATTCCTGGATTTCATACTCAAGGGCCATATTCAACCCTAGAATACATGCTTCATATTCTGCCATGTTATTAGTAACAATATACTCTTCTTCAAAAGTTAATTTTGTTGCGGTAGGCAGACGAGTTGCTTCTGCTGATATGAGTACCGCTCCTATTACGGCTCCTTTTTTATTGTGTGTGCCATCAAAGAATAACCTCTATCCTGGTGATTCTTTTCCACTATCCATTTGTGAACAAAAGATTTCCTCGTCTTGAAATAAAGGTCCCATCGGCCAATTATCTTCTAGCAGATTTTCCTCGAGATATTATGCTATTACGCTTCCTTTAACAGACTTCTGTGTGGTGAAGATAATGTCAAACCCAGACAAAATCATGTGTCATCCCGCAATCCGGCTGGATAGGGTAGGCTTCTCGAAAAGGTATTTTAGGGTATCCATCCGAGAGATGAGATACGTCGTATGGTGCACCATGTAGTGGCGGAGTCTGTGCGAGCCCATGCTAGTGCACAACAGGTCTTTTCCAGTGCTGAATAATTGTTCTCGTATGCCATGAATTTCTTGCTTAGATAATAAATGGCATGTTCTTTATGTCCTTCTTATGACCATTGCCCCAGCATACATCCCATGGAGTTGTCAAGCACAGTAAGGTACATGAAGAGGGGTTTGTCAAGTTTGGGTGAGACCAAAACCGGAGGATTGAGAAGATAATGTTGGATCTTCTCATAGGCTTTTTGGCAGTCCTCCGTCCATTCCTGGGACTCGTCCTTTCACAACAGTCGGTAAATGGGGTCGCATACTTGTGTCATTTGGGATATGAATCGACTGATGAAATTTATTTTCCCAAGGAATGAGCGTACTTATTTGACTCCTCTTGGAGGTGGCATCTCTTGAATAGCTTAGACTTTTGCCGGGTTGACTTCGATACCCTTCTGGCTGATTATGAACCCCAACAGTTTTCCATATGTTACACCAAAGGCGCATTTGGATGGATTCATCTTCAATTGATATTTTTGCAGATGCTCAAATACTCGCTTCAGACTCTGGAGGTGCCCCTATCATTGTCGAGATTTGACAATCATGTCGTCAACATAGATTTCCACATCGCCATGCATCATGTCGTGGAATAGTGTTACCATTGCCTTTTGATATGTTGCACCCGCATTCCTTAATCCAAATGACATTACTTGATAACAAAATACTCCCCAGGGCATGATGAATGTAATTTTTTCCTGGTCTTCTGGCGCTACCCGGATTTGATTATACCCCGAGAATCCATCCATAAATGAGAACATTTCGTGACCAGCTGTGTTTTCGACTAGAATTACTATGTACAGTAATGGAAAATCTTCTTTTGGGCTTGCCTTGTTGAGATCTCAGTAGTCGATGCACATTCGGACCTTCCCGTCTTTCTTCGGGACTGGGACTATGTTGGCCAACCATTCGGGATAATTGGCTACCCGAAGAAAACCTGCATTGAATTGTTTGATGACTTCTTCTTCAATTTTAAGACTGCATTCAGGCCGAAGTCTTCGCAGCTTCTATTTGATTGGGCTCATTGCGAGGTTGATGGGTAATCTGTGTTCTACGATTGACGGATTTAGTCCCAGTATGTCTTCGTAAGACCATGTGAACACGTCTTGATATGCTTTGAGTATCTCGATTAATTTGATTTTCTGTTGTTTATCGAGATATGCCCCAATCTTGAGTTCCCTAGGTATCTCAACAGTCCTCAGATTTATGGTTTCTGTTTCCTCGATATTAGGGGTTTTACGATTCTCATATCTTTCTACCATTTCCCGGATCTCCTCCGGAATTTCGTCCCTAGCACAGATGTCAACTTCAATTCCCATGAGTTCATAATCTAGCTCGATGTTGAAGTTACATTATTCTTGTGCTAAGATCGTTTGGTCATTTGAATCGAAAAATCGAATTTTTGGGTTCTTGAAAATTTTTGAGGGAAATCATTCATTTATTTTGCCATTCTCTTGTAGAGAAATATAAAAATACATGAAATATGGAAATCGCTTTATTCAATCACACGCAAGATTCAGATAAGCAACTATGCAAGAAAATAAGGCACGCATACAACTTCAACTTTGAAAAGAGACAGAAATGACATCACACAAGAAGCAAAACATTATTGATCGCTGCTCGGCAAGTTACCAAAACTTGCAAGCCCTGGGCATTGACTGTGAGACCCAATTGGCCATCTTCTCCCCCGGATAAGTAGGGCGGATTGAGATGGATGGTTGATCAGAAGTCATGTTGTCTGTAGGGGAGTAGACGACGGTGATTTGAAATTCTTCAAATAGACGTGCGAGCCCGGTCGTTGAATCTTCTTCTTTTGAGGTGATGCTAGATATGGGTAG
>NMUG010011491.1:0-10618 GCA_002855965.1 Monotropa hypopitys
CATCTTGGAGATATATTTGAGTTAAAGAGGTAGATTTTCCATTATTCATTTATTATCAACAATTGTCTCCACTTGTCAAAACAAGGGAGCCCAAGCCATCCATTCTGACTTTTCCCACATCGTCGACTATGTGGGTCACATACTAGGAGGTCGCACTAGGTCTTACCCACCACACACAAGGGCTGGGTCACTGGACCACAATCGTCTAGACCAACAGCCTCCTTGGCGACACAAAGAGGTGGCACAAGACTATCATCGTACCCGAAACTGCACTACCCACTTGGCGGCTCAAGGGGAGGCTCCGGGGTATCACACACGAAATCACATCCGAGTAGGGCAAACTCCTTCCTAAACTCGGGGTCGTATGCGGGTAGGGCAAACTCCTTCCTAAACCCAAGAGGGTACCATCAATCACACGAAGTCCTACCCACCACACACAAGGGCTGGGTCACTGGACACAGATCACAATCAAATATCAATCTCAAAGGTTGGGGAAAACTCCTTCCCAATCCCTTGAATGGTACCCCCTTACGACATCGAACAACATCCACTCTCCTCACATGTTCATTTGTGTTCCATTAGGTTGGATTTAAGTGAATGATTTAAGATTGCCAAGGAGTGGTCCTCGTAGGATCCATCTTCGTATTGGTCGTTCATTAAGTTCATTGCGTTCATTATTAGGTTCCCAATAACTTTCCAAGGTTCTACAACCAAGGGCAGCCTACCATCAAGTCAAAGACTCGGCACAACACGTTCAAAGAGAAACCTAACGATGCCCAATATCACAAGACCACATTCACCCAATTACCAACAACCACGACCAAGTAATAATTTAAGGATCAACATTTGCCCAAAGGAGATTCTAGAGACCAACCAAGTAGCCACAAGAATACTACTTCAACCCAAGCAACCCAAACTCTTCAAAATACAATCCAAAACTCATTCGGGCATTTCATCGAACACTTAACGGCCATCGACTCCAAAAGCCTCTACACGACTCAACGATCACTATACGGCACCCAAGTAAATCACAATCGATCCTACTACAACAATCGAATCCAATTCACGTCACCTCACACGCGATAGACCCAATTACTACGGTACATGAAATCAATTACGATACGCGACATTAATTATGAAATCAAAGAAATTCAATGATGAATATGAATACTATAGACACCCACGCAAGCACACAAGATAGGAGTTAAGAGTTCACCCATCGGAGAGTCGCCAGAAAAGTCGCCGGAGAAGTCACCGGAAAACCTCCATGGCCGGAGTACACCAAGCTCACCATTGCGAAGCTCTTACGATGCTCTACAGCGTTTACAAAGATCAAAACCTTAGACAGTCAACCTAACTCCATGTAATGAAGAATGAGAAAGTAAATCTAGGTTTTGGAGAGAGGAGAGGACTCACCGATTTGGGACGATCCATGGCCGCCACTGTGTAGAGGAAGACGCGTAGAACAACGTTGAAGAAGGCCCGGATGCTTGAATCCATGGGATTTGGTGGTTAGAGAAAAGAGAAGTAAGAGAGTAGGGTTTAGGTTAAGAGTATTTCGGAGGAGAGAGGGTGAGAATGAGTTTGATTCAACCAAAATAAGAAAATCCCGCACTTAAACATTCTGCCTGACACTCCCTGTCCGGACGGGAACCACACTTCTTCCGGACGGGACCCACCCTCATCCGGACCATACCTCCTGAAGCACAACCCCGAAGTATCTGCTCAGCTGTCCGGACGGGAACTACCCTGGTCCGGACGGGAAATGTGCTGAAGCACCGAAACGAGACTGAATCGATCTCGAACCTTCCCGACGCAACCCCGAATACTTCCTCAAACTTCTAGACATCAAATAAACATTCTAAGGTCACTCCCAAGACTTTCTCAAGTCCATAATCATTTCTACTATACAAGAACAACTTATGGGTTTACCCGGACACTTCGAAACCGAACACATCCTACGAAGAGGATTTCTAATGCCGCGAATTCAATTAAGAATGGTTTGAGATAATCATTGGTGTGTCAAAACACAACCACAATTCCAACGACACGAGGATTCGAACTTTCGACAATCGACCAATCTCGAAGAAAAAGGAAATATGTCGTGAAATTCGATTTATTAAATTTATGGAACGGATGGAAAATACTTAAATTTTCTGGAGTATGACATATTTTCTTTTTACAATCAAAACATCAAAACCAACTCTCTTTCCAAACTAACTTAGGAAACTCGATTCGATTATAGAGACCATTCACTTTTCCCGTGATTGATCCCTGATTTACTGCTACTATATTGTAGTGTTAATTCTCGGATATAAATTGTATTTTTGACTCACATACGACTGCGATCATTAGTGCCTTCCAGATTCTAAATAGTCAACAGAAACAAAAAACACATTATCTAGCTTTTCTCGTGTTTCCCCACTTGCCTCGTGATTTCCCACATGTTTCCTCGGTGTTTCCCCCACTTTCTTCAGTGTTTCCCCACTTTCCTCGGTGTTTTCTCACTTTCCTCGGTGTTTCTCCACTTTCCTCATTTGAATCACATTCTTGTTAAAAATCAATAATCACCAAAAATAATCTCATAAAATGTCCTAGCATGCGACTAAGGCCTTTGTGTGATAACAACATATCAATATTTCATCAATTGATACTTAAACAGAAAAAGAGAAACCTTACAATACTTAAGATAGACACCACACTCACTTATTCCTCTTATAAGGGTTTCTTGGAATCAGACTTTGTTGGATAGAAATACTTTGACGTTTCCCCTGAATCAAAGTTCACAAATTAATCCCACAATAGAAATGAATGATTCAAACTACTTTAAAGATGATAATCCATATTTTACATTTGATTCATCATTTAGAACACATTAGAACTGTAGCAAAAACATCCATATAATAACTTTCCAGAGACTTAACTTAATTACAATTAGCTTTTTTATGTTTTCTTTAAGTTTCTAGCCATTTTTTCCAAACCGGTACGCAGTCGGTAGCAGGCTGGTATGCCGTCGGTATACCGACGGGTATACCGGTCTGTACAAAATTTCATTTTTGTCGAAAATCCTACCCTATTGCCCAAAAATAACACCAATCCGGTATACGACCGGTGAGCTGGCCAACATACTAGTTGGTATGTCAGTGCCCTGTTGGTTTGAACAAAACAGCAGGCGATTTGGCGATTCTGGAACAATTCTACGCGAAACATCATTTTTTTATTCATAATCTTCATAAAAAACCCTCGATTTTCATCAGCAAACTACTATAAACTTCAACAATAACAACCTCAACTCAATTTCATCCATTATCAACATATAACATGCCTTTAACCATGATTCTAAATCAAAATATGAAAATTCTGGTATTCTACATAAATCTCTACAAAACCCAATAATTCTCTTATGAATTTATATAAAAACTTAAAGATTTCATACCTGGCTACAGTAGATTAGTTTTTCCCATATGATTTAGTTCAATTCCCCTTCAAAATCCTTAACTTACTCTTAAGTTTAGCACTTGCATGAAACTTACTGGAGAGAGAATATTTAATTTTGATGGATTCATGCCTTAGCAAAATTCTAATATTTGCCTCTTCAAGAAAAAAATATCACATGCCTCAAGCTCATATTTGGTAGGCTACAACTATTTGGTTATAATCCCATGTACCAAGAACTTCAACTAGGCTTTTATATCCAAATGCACTACTACTATTATTATTTTTTTCATTAAACTCAATACTAAGAATAAATATTTTTTTCAACAACCAATTTATATATATATATTGATCTCATATATTTTACTATTATTCGAACACAGATATTACATGATCTACCAGATATAAACCATAATTTTCAATTTGGTAATCAGTAGGTTTTGGGATGGCAAATAATGAGGTAATCTTGTACAAAAGGTCATCACAAATATGTTCTGCAAATCTGTGCCACAACACATCTGGTCGTGATGGGAAGAACTGAGTTAGAATAATAGTGAACAACATCCGTAGTTGGAATCCGGTTTACATTATTGACGCTTTCTGAAGACATTGAACCCACTCCTCATCATCTTCTAACAGTCCTTTTGCAATGCATGCTGATTTGAAAGTGTCATGTAAAATGTCGTCGACTCTGCATAAACTTTGAAAAGATGTTGGTCCTATTACAACACTCATGATAAGATGCAAATAAAACATTTCACCTGCAGTAGGGCTAACAAAGTACATTCGTCCAATTGCAAATCCTCGATGTCTGGGTGTCCATACTTTTCCTACCTTATTCCAAACAAATTTCTGCAGAAATTCTTGATACGTTAATGTACTTGCCAAAGTTGAAAGTTGAGGGTCATTTGAAGCGCAACATGCAAAGAATCCCATCAATGATGTTGGTTGTTCCTCAACCCTAGTGATGATATTCCCCACTGATTCTCTGGGGTTGAATAGAACACGATGTGTGCCTGGCAAATAGACTACCAATCTTACAACAGTTGGAATCTCTTCATGCATAGGATGACCAAATAAATGCCATGTAGCCTCTAGAGATCCGATGTACCTTGCATCGAGATATTCCTTTATCTTATCAGTCTGTCCCAACACTATCATTTTACGATCATAACCTTTGTAGATATATTTGGGAATATACTTTAGGCATCTCATTCTCGTACAGACTTTAACATAAAAGAAAGCATACATTCGACACTGATTCGTGCCTTCGGCATTTTAGAATGCCTTCAACACTTATGATGAGTGACGATACTCGATTCGTGTTTTCGGTATAGTATATTCGAATGACCCATATCGATGGCATGAATAATTAGAAAATCTTAGTAAAGTAATAGTACAATTAAATACAACTATTTATGTATTTAAAATTTAAATGATTTTAAAAGTTATACCTGATTAGCTGAACTTTCTTTGCATGTGGATGTGGCAATTGACTTTCCCTTATGCAAATTCATATTTTTCGACAAATGGTTGGCGCTATAAATGTTAAAGTTGTAATTTGTATATAGTTCACTATGTAAGATGTTCAATGCATTTACAAATAAATTAATTGAAAAAATAACATGCATCACCATCTAACAATTTAATTAATCTATACAGGTTATCTTGTAAGAATTTAATATGTATAGATTAATTTTATATGAGTGACGTAATTAATCTATACATGTTAATTAGAATAAGAGTTTATGATAATAAATCTTCAATTTGACCAAAAAGTGAATAAAAGTACAACATTAACCACTATTGGCATTAAAATACAAAATAAAAAGTTACAAAATGATCAACCAAATATAACAATCTTCCCATTTTAATCTTCCCTTCAATTTTCACTTCAATTGCCTTAATTGTTCAACTTCAATCTCTTCCAACATAGCTCTCAATGCTCTAATATCCATAAAATTTTAATTTCAATTGCTGAATAATGGTCGTTTTAGGCCATGTTGAGAGTAGATTATTGACTACGACTCTAACCAAAATTATAATATTTGGTTTAAATCCATGCCTCTTTAGCCTATAATTTTTTGTGTGTGTAAAATATGATCTCTTACAAAAATAGATAGAAGCATTGGAGATTTCTCAAAGTCAATTCAAAATGGTTGAATTTTTTGCTCCTATTCTAGTAATATATTTTATAGATCTTCAACGGTTTTGATGTTATATATTTTAATAATATTTTCTTTAACATCATTCCAAATTAGAGATAAAAGTTATACTATTTTTGTAATAATATAGTAACCACTTATTGTTTTCTCATATGTTTGTAATTGTTGACATTCCTCTTTTTTATGCTCAATAGATATTCCAACTGAACATTTCTCTCGTTGTGATTTATTTTTAAAGTTGCATAATACGTCCATATATGTAGCAGGTATCATAACAGTATATGTACATACCTATTAAAAATAATAAAAAACAACAATTAAAAATTGTTCAAATTACAATCAATAATGGATGACAAATTTAAGAATGCAATTGAGGAAATGCATTAACAAAAGGATGAAAGCACATCAATATCAATACAAATTTTAAATGAACATTAAAATCACTAAAATTTCATGTTGAAAACGTGTTATACGTGTAAAAAGAAGAGTCATAACCTAAGTCTATATTGTTATTCCAGTCACCCTCTTTTTCTCTCAGCTCAACTGCTATTTATTTTCTAATAATATTTTCATATTCTTTAAGTATCGCTAATTTTGGATACTTATTTATAGAAAATGTGGTTTCTTTTTCTGTCGGATTTATTTTGTGATCCTTAAGATATTCTCTCTGAATACGCCGAAATAATTCTATTACTTCAAACTTTAACTTCGTAAAGTCAATCGTCTGGATACTACAAACTAATTCTTCTGATTTTGGGTGTGTACATGGTACACTAACAAATGATTCTTCCATTTTGTCATAGTCACCATTAAAATGAATCATAGGCTAGGAATTTGATTTCTTCTGTCATGCCTCATCCTTGATAACTGTAAATCCATCTATCCAAAGATGACACGTGGCTACAATATCAAATAATCACAACTACTATACGACAACTGAAATAAAAACTCAGATTATAGATCTCTGATACATTAAACTATGATGATACAGACTCCAATAAAGAAAAATAACTCCTGGACAATATGTCCAATACAACTCCACAACTACACCCTGAACAGTTACTACAACTCTAAATAAAAGAAAGCAGACTCAACATGAGAGCTAAACAATCTCTTAAATAAAGAAATAAATAAAAGACTCACAGACTCCACTACTCAATAACGTTTCATCAGCTGGACTGGACTAGACTCTAGCCTCCAATACCTAAAAAGATAGGCACAAGCATGCATCAATGATGACGGTTGGTGAATACTTAAATAAAAAGCATAAAGAAAAGAAGCAAAAGTAGCTAAGGATTTCCAGTTGTCACGCCTCAGATTTTCAAACCATTTTTTTTGAAATGGAATAAAAGAAAGGTTTATTATGAAACCATATTTACCAAACCACAAGACAAGGACCGTGAATTATAAGACATACCTCTTTACAAACGTTTATATAAAATATGCGGAAGAATGGGATTTTAACAATTCTTTACACAAACTTACTTGCAATTGAAATGATGTAACAACTCTTTAAGTAAAGGAGAATGTCCATAGGCTACAAGGGGGAAAAGTAGGGGAAAGCTGTAGTGCATAAATGAGATAAATATAAAGTACTCCTCACACAAAAAAGGCCTGGAGCAAGCTAAAGCCAACTCCTCACTACTAGCTATCCAACCCTGCAACCCTGCAAAGAACTGTAGAAAAAGTGTGAGTCATAAAGACCCAGCAAATATGCACCTATCAAGTGCAAACGTAACTATGGTGACATGTGCAAGTGGTGTGAATTCCTATGATGCAATCCTAAGCATGACAATATTCTCACAACCTCAACACCACAACTGATAGACACATTATTTTGCAGTTTTGTGTGTCTATTTCTCTCCTAGTTTACTATCTTTAATTATTATTTGTATTTGTTTAGTACACATTTCGTTTGATCATGTTTTGGTAGTCATTGTTTGTTTTACAGTTCATATTGTGCTCTTTTGACGCTCCCGGATGCATCTTGTTGCTCGTTGCGATTCTCGGCGCTTTGGATGTTCATACGCGATGCCGAGTTATCCATGGAATAATGTACGATTGATGTTTGAAGTAATTTTGGTCATACACTTTGATTACTTGGCCTTGGGTGATATTCATAAGCAAATCTGTCAACCGTGCACCTATGCACAACCAATGCACAAGTGATCTGTCTACTGGTACAATTTTCTTGCACCGATGCAAGTTTGGGATTTTTCACTTGTGCACCGATGCACAACATCCGTGAACCGATGCAAAACAATAAGTTACAGGGCAAATTGGCAGGTTACAGTGCTGTGCACCGATGCACTTGTATCTTGCACCGATGCAAGTTTGATCCAACGAATACAGTGTACACCTGCATTGAATGTGCATCGGTCCAGACAATCCCACAACATAGGTGCACCGATGCAGATTTGTCGTGCACCGGTGCATGGTCTTATTCCTCGACAACAATGGTTTCTACGCAGGTGTATGGATTCAACAGTTGGGTCATGCAGAGTTGGGTTTCAAGTTGCTACAGTACCAATGGGTCATCCTCTCCAGACTTTAAAGCAGGGACTAAAGATGATGTGGGAATCGCGCTAGCAAAATAGCGCCGTTACCGGGGAGTTGTAGTTTGAGTCTAGTTTTTGCTAAACTTGAGGTTTTCTTTTGCCAACTATCTTTTCTTTTTTTCATTCCATTTTATAAAAATACAAAAAAAATTAAAAAATCAAAGAAAAAAATTCTATTGACTACACATGGCTTCCAGTGACTATCCTATGCACCACCATCCTACCCGTCGGAAGACCATGTATGAACTTCGTCGGGAGGTCTACCAACTTGAACGGAGGGTAGACCAACTTGTCTGGGAAACCTCAAATCCTCCATTTCCAGAACCTTCTTATCATGAGTGGCAACCCCACTCTAATTTCTATGGGGAATGTGAGTCTTACCATGAACCACCCCCTCATACTCGTATCAAGATGCAATGGCTATGCCACCATGTTATTACCTGGAGCCTACCAATCAATACCCGGACCAATGGTCCAATGTGGACCCTTATTCTTGTGAACCACCACCCTTCTCTTACTATGATACGGTAGCTCCTCTCGAGTTTTATTATTCGGAGCCACCCATGAACTTTCATGACCATTATACTCCGGTGGAATCATATGATTATCCACCACCACAGCCGGATCCATTGGAGGACAATCTCTATCAAATCATGAAAGCACAACAAGTTAGCATTGATAAAATCCATTCGCAACTTTCCATGCTAAATGCCGTATTGAGGATACTTCCCAATTCCGGAAATGATATTCCTCTCACTCTCCCCGAAAGAAATCCTTCCAATCATTATGATGTGGAGAGTGACGAGGAGTTGGAGGCGGACCATAGGAGTGTGGAAATTGTTGATGTTGTCACTACTTTGCCCACTGAGCCTACTTTGCCATGTATCCCTCAAGAGTCCTTTGAGCGTGCCCTTGTTGCACCTATTTCTATGTCGACTCTTGGAGAGGACATTGTTGGGGAAAAGCTTGTATTACCGGTTGTTGATGTGTCCATACTTTCTTGTGTGCCCCTACCACCACCATTGATGCCTATCTTGGAAAAAATCGATTTTCTTGGTGTTGACCGACTCCTTGCGAGTCATGTTTCATGTTCTATCCTTTTGGTCAATGCTTTGAGAATTATTTTTGATCGTGGTGGTAGGATATGTGGTCATGTATTGTTGAAGCGCCTTCAAGCCCCGGTATACTCAAAGTACCTATTCACTTGGCTTGGGCAACTTCAATATTTTCGGAAGGGATTCCGATTATTTTTTCTTGGGTATGGGCCCTTTACCATATAAATTTCATCATCACATTTGGGGGTTCATCATCTCGGTTCTTGCCTAGTCTTTGGGGCATTCTATTCTTTTTTTTATTTTAGTGTTCTTTTCCATTTCTTTTTGTTTTTTTACCATCATTGAAAATACAAAACAAAAGGATTGTTGTTGCACGCTTGGCTACCATGAGCAAGTATGTTTTGGACTAATCGTTTGCTTTGAAGTTGTAGTTGGTGTTACTTTTGCAGTTTTATTAGTTTCTTGCTTAGCCTTGTGAACATCGTCGACTATAATTTGAGGTAATGGTTTGTAGGTGGTTTTCTTCTTTCCACTCTGGAGGTAATCTACTCTCTCCTTCTTATCTTCAGTTCTCCTCGCACGAGAACGTGCTCATTTTAAGTTGGGGAATGTGGCGCATCTTCGTGCTATCTTTCTTTTCAAATTTTTTTTATTCAGTCCCATTTTTTTATGTTAAAATAATTTGTGAGTTACCTTTGCATAGATTTTGAGATGTTGTGAGTTGTTGCTCTTTTACATTAGTAGGATTGTGTCAAACCTTGTTTAGACATGTGGTGTCATCTTTGTTCATTTTTCTAGCTTGTTGAAAATTTGTCTTGGCACCTAGATTTTAACCATTGCACTTCACGAAAATTTAGGTTTGAGTCGCTTGTGAGTCGTACCTCGTTTGTCTTGATGGCTTGTTTAGTGGAGACTTACGCCCGAGTGAGCTTAGTGCCTTACTTTTTTTCGGAGTGGTGTTAAATGAACTCTTTGTTGTCACGGAATATAATCTTACTCATTGTTGATCTCATCATTTTTGTCGCTATGCATTGGGAATTCACTTTCATCGATACATAATCTTGATTTGCATGCACGGTTGTTGGATCTTGGAGAGGATTTTAGGCAATTTTTGACATTTTGGGCCAGTTCGTTCCTTGTTACATTGTCCTTTGTTTGCCCACTTGATCCGTCATCCGAACCTTTTTTTATTGAGCTTCCACTTCCATATTTATGCTTTGAGAATTAGGTTGACCTTTGTGATGTTTATGATGATATTTGGAGAGATAAGGAGGAGTGTATTATTTTGTCATATGTGGAGAGATAAGGAGTTGTATGGTTGTTTTGTCATATTTGGAGGGATGAAGGGGAGTTGGATTATTATGTTTATCATCATTGGAGAGATAAGGAGTGTATTGTTCTTTTG
>NMUG010011492.1:0-10617 GCA_002855965.1 Monotropa hypopitys
AACTGGTTCATGGAGAGTGCCATTGAGGAAGGCATTGTCAACATCAATTTGGTGGATTGGCCAGTCTAGGTGAACTGCTATGGCTAATAGGACGCGAATTGTGGAGGCTTTGGCAACTGGGCTGAAGGTGTCTCCAAAATCTAGACCAGGAGTTTGTTGAAAGCCCTTGGCTACGAGCCTGGCTTTATGTTTCAAGATGGAGCCATCAGGTTTGAACTTAGTTTTGAAGATCCATTTGTTGTGGATTAATTTTTGAGATGGATGGGGAGGAACTAGCTTCCAAGTGTTGTTCTGACATAGAGCAGTGTATTCATTGATCATGGCTTGTTTCCATTCAGGATGATTCAAAGCATCAGAGATAGATGTTGGTTCTGGAGAATTGTTGGAGTAGGTTGGAATAGAAGTATTGGAGGCAAGATAGGAGAACTTCTTGGGTTTGTAAATCCCACTCTTAGATCTGGTTTGCATAGGGTGAGATGGATGGGGAGGTTGTGGAGGAGATGAGGTGATATTTTCAGTAGGGGGGTTGCCAGGAGTGGAGTCATGTTCACTGGGAGGAGAAGTAGGAGAGTTGACAGGGGAAGAGTGATGCAAGGGTGGAGTTATGGAAACAGGTGTTTCAATAGGTGTAGCTGAAATGACAGGGATATTGTGGTCAGAATGGCCCTGGGATGATTGAATGTTGATGAAGTCATATAAGGTAGGTATAGGGCTGTTTTGACTGGAGATTGTGACAGGATGTTCCACAGTAGGGATTGTGGTTTTGATGTTAGCATAGGGAAAATTGTGTTCATTGAAAACAACATGTTGGATATGTATATCCTTCCAGATGGAGAAACACACTTGTAGCCCTTATGAGCATCACTCAAACCTATGAAGGTGCACTCAGTTGTGTGGAATTGGAATTTGTGGTTTTGATATGGCCTAAGT
This sequence comes from Monotropa hypopitys, assembly GCA_002855965.1. Lineage (NCBI taxonomy): Eukaryota > Viridiplantae > Streptophyta > Magnoliopsida > Ericales > Ericaceae > Monotropa > Monotropa hypopitys. The sequence goes on from NMUG010011492.1 coordinate 931, forward strand.
AGAGGAAAACATGAACATCCAAACACTTTAAGGTAAGAGTAGTCTGGTTTGTAATGGTTGAGTTTTTCAAAGGGAGATTTGTTGTTAAGGACAGGTGTGGGAAGTCTATTGATAATGTCAACAGCATGATGGAAACTCTCCCACCACATGTTCAATGGCATTGAAGCTCGGGAGAGTAAGGTTAGCCCGGTTTCAACAATGTGCCTGTGCTTTCTTTCAGCTGAGCCATTTTGCTCATGTGTGTGTGGACATGGATGCCTGAAAGCTATCCCTTGATTTTGAAGAAATTTAGTGAATGAATGATATTCTCCACCCCAATCAGATTGCACAGTCTTGATTGGGTTAGAGAATTGTTTTTCAACCAGGGCTTTGTATTGCAAAAAGGTTGAGAAAGCTTCAGATTTATGTTTGAGAGGATAGATCCAGGTAAATTTGGTAAAATCATCAATAAAGTGTATGTAGTATAGGTATCCTGAAGTGGAGGAGATTGGTGCAGGGCCCCGTAAATCTGTGTGAACAAGTTGAAGGATAGATGTTGACTTGGTGTGTGATATGGGAAAGGGTAGAGCATGCAATTTACCATATTGACAAGCATTGCAAAAAGTGTTTTTATTAACAACAACTTTATTACAGCTTTTCAGAACATTTTGGACTACTTTTGAAGAGGCATGACCTAGACGTCTGTGCCAATCTTCAAGACTAACAGAAACAGTGCCCACATGCACTTCAGGCAGACTAGTTCCACTGCTCACATGCTGGACAGGGTTGGAATGAAGTGATCTCAGCACATGAGTTTTATTGGCAGGACTTGGAGTAGACAGCTGGAGTTGATAAAGGCCATCTTTAAGATGTCCTTCCAGAAGAACTTTCCCTGTCAGTGATTCCTTCACAAAGCATTTGGATGAGTGAAATATAACATAAACTGAGTTATCAGCAGTTAATCTAGAAATGCTAAGAAGATTCTTAGTGATGCAAGGAACATGGAGAATATTTTTCAACAACAGGTGAGAATTGGTTGCTGGAATCACACTGTGTCCTGTGTGTGCCATAGGTAGTTTTTGACCATTACCTATAAAAAGGGAGTCCTTACCATTGTTTTCAGTATTGAGTTGAAGGTTGGATAAGGCGGATGTCACATGGTTGGAAGCACCACTGTCAGCATACCAGTTTAGGTCATTCAGGGATTCAGGACTTGCAACAAAGGCAGAGGAGGATGAGTCTGAATTGTTTTGCTTCAGGTAGTTAGTTGTACCATTGTAGGTTGAATCATACCTGTGATAACACCTCGCTGCAGTGTGTCCAGATTTACCACACACTTGACAGGTAGGTCTGTTGCCTTGAAAACGACCTTCATGGGAGTTTCTGGCATGACCTCTATTTCTTCCACCTCTGTTCCCATTGTTGTATCTTCCTCTTTGATAGTTTGAGAATCCTCCTGGATTTCTTTTGTCCTCAAAATATTTTTGTTTACCTGTGATGGCCAGGTTAGCTGAGGCAGTTTCAAAGCTCAATGTTGTGTTAGGATTGAACCTAGCCAGGAGCCTTTCATGTGTGATCAGTTGAGATTGGACCTCTTGCCATGTCAGGGAGCCAATCCTAGATGTAATATTGACTATTACAGATTCATAGTCTTTGTTTAGACCACCTAAGGTAGCCAGGAGCAGCTCTGAGGAAGTGATAGGGTAACCTGCTGCAGCAAGACCATCAGAGTGTGACTTCATCTCTGCTAGGTAGCCTGGCATTGTTTTTGTACCTTTTTCAGACTTAGTTAGGGCATCTTTGTACTCTAGCATTCTAGCTTCAGATCTGCTATTGAACAGGATTTCCAAGGTTTTCCAAACCTCATAAGAGGTGCCACAGCCAATGACTTCCACCAGAACTTGTTCTGTCATTGAGGCAAGTAGCCAGCCCATAAGAAGTTGGTCTGTGGTAACCCAGGTTTCGTAGGCTGGGTTTAACGGGGGACCAAAGCTTGGTCCAATGTCACCTATGGTGAGAAACTTGGGCGGACATGGTTTAGTGCCTTCCAGGTAGCCTTCAAGTTTGTTTCCTCTGATTTGAGGCAGCACTGTGTACCTCCACAGTAGGTAGTTGCTTCGGTTTAGCTTGATGGTGCAAGATTGATTGAGAGTGGAACCGAACGGTTGATAAGATGTCTGAATCAATGGATGAAATGATGTGTTGGTGAAGTTAGGTGTGAAGCCAGCAGAGAAGTTGGGAGTGCCCTGGTTCCCAGTAGAGAAGGTAGGAAACCCTCCTGTTCCAAAGGTGAATGGTGCTCCCCTGGTTGTACTCACGCCTGAGGAGGCTGAGTTTCTGGTTTGGCCTTCAGCATGAACACCAGTGGTGTTGCCTTGTGTGATTCCAGGAAGAATAGGGGAAGAGGATTGTTCTGCCATTTGGCTTTGATCTGGCTCTGATACCAACTTAGGAAAAATAATATAACACACACGGGAAGAAAGGATAAGAGCAGCTCACACTGGAGCCTGCTGATAGGATCCATTTATACTCAACCAAAGGAATAAAAAGTTGTTACATGTGTTGTCAGAATAAAGGACAACAAAGGACAGCATTAACAACAAACCCTAACAGAAAACATTCTACCGAAATTGTTCTAGAATTATCCTACAATCCTAACAAGTCGCAATAGATTTCCCCATTATGATATTGGAGAAGTGGAATCTTCTTTTCCATGGCTTATGGCTTCTTCTAATTGCAGGCCTGGAGCCCAATCTAGTCCAACCATACCTCCAGATAAGCTAATATCCAACGTCTTGTCTGCCCTTATATGTAGCATCATGTAACCTATTGCGTGAGGTCATCAAGGCCGTCCCTGAGCATAAGCCCTCTAGGGCCCTGGTTTCGTGGTTTGGCGGTTAGGTGATGTACTTTAGGATCCGGAGCTCACTAGCTCGACTCTTCTCTCTTCATTTTTACCACGAAAATAGTCTTTGGCTGGTAAAAATTGCACTAATGTGCTGTTATGTGAGATCTGAACCCAAAATCAAGTGGGTCATTCGTGAACAATACTAACACCACACTCAATAATAATGTGTTTGATTTTTAGGAAACACTTCTATATGTTGTATAGATGTTAAATATATACTGAGCCAATAATTGTTCTCACTGTTATATATTTTTCTTTGCATTTTAATTTGAAAAAACATAAATTTAAAATTGTTTTTACTCAGGTGCCTATTACCAGGTGCGTAGGGCCTAATAGGATTTTTTTCAATCCTTGTCTTGTTTTTTTTAACAAGTTTTTACAAGTTGACTAACTCTTACCTAACGTTTTTTTAGCATCATGTAACGTTTTTACGTTTTCTTTTGGTCTTAAACCAAACCAAATGCCTTAATCTTAATCAATTGGGTTCGATTACATGAATCAGTCTTTTCAATAGAGATCTGTCGAGAATATCATGTTCGAGCACCCCGATGCAGGCACAACACATTGCGTGAAGGTGACGCCCTAGCATAACTCGTATTTATATTCAGATTCATGTCATAAAGATCTGACAAAGTTTTTTACGTGTTGGCTGTCAGCTATCTAACACAAAACACTCCTCCTTTATCTGGGCTTAAGACCATTTTCTCTTGGTCCTAAATAGTTTAGTTAATATAGTTGAAAAATAGCTCATCTATAAATAAATACATGAAAGTTTGACTTCAGTTTGTTAAAACCGGTTATATAAAGGTTATGAAAAGTAGAAACTTTGTCAATTATGTAATTAACAATACAAAGGGTATACAAAATTGATTTTTATGACATCTACACTTCATCACTAAAATTGCTTATGTCGAGATTTTAGTACCAAATTTTAAATGAAATCATTTAATGTAAAGTAATAAAAGCATATTTTACGTTTTATAATTCTTGCTATCCCATTGTGGCCTGTAGGTCATGAGTTCGATTAACAGAAACAACCTCTCTGCTTGTAGGGGTAAGGCTACGTATATCAACTCTTCCCCAAACCCTGCATATACGGGAGTTTCGTGCACTGAGTCGCCTTTTGTATATATAACATTTGTCCCACATTGGAAACATTGGAAAATATGCCTCTTAGATTAAGTATATAAATAGGACATTCCTCTTGTAAACAAATCACACAATTCAATACAATTCTTCTTCTTTTCGCTTATTTTGTTTCTTGGGGTATGGTGTCGAATACAAAGGCTACAAATTTTGGGATTCTTACTTTAAATGTCTTCGTGTGTCCCGTCATGTTGTCTTCTAGGAACACAAGATGTTCTTCTCCATGTCCAAATTTCATTTACTACATGATGATACTCCACTCATATTCACTGATCCTTCCACAGATCTTTTTTCCTGACACTTGATCCCTATCTTGAATTAACATCTTCACCAACACATCATATATCTTTCTTAGATATGTCATCTTCACATTCCATGACTACAGTAGCTCACACGAGTTCTCCACCTTACCCTATTATGAGCTACTTGTCTCATCCGATGTATTCGTTACAACTCCTAATCTCCCCCATCGACAAAGTGACCGGGTAAAAATTCCTTCTGTTCATCTTCATGATTTTGTTGTATTTTCTGCTATTCTTTCTCATTACAAGCTCAATCTTTGGTAGAAAACAATGAATGATGAACTACAGACACTTGAAAACACTAACACCTAGAATCTAGTAGGTATGCCGAAGACAAATATGCTATGGGGTGCAAGTGAGTTTACAAACTTCAAAACATACTCTAATGGGTCCATTGATCGATACAAGGTTTTCTTGGTTGTTAAGGGTATACCCAGGAGTAGGGATCGACTATGAGGAGAATTTTTCCCCAGTTGCCTGTCTCTCTTCAATCCATAGTTTTAACTGTAGTTGCTATTCGACGTTGAGATTTATTTCAGATGAATGTAAAAAATGCATTTCTCCATGATGAACTTACTGAGGAGGTCTGTATGCATTCTCCTCATGGTTATTCTCATAAAGTCCACAAATTACGTCGGACTCTCTATGGTCTCAAACAAGAGCATCGGGCTTGGTTTGCCAAATTGATGTTGGTGATTTTGTTTTCACCCCTAGCCCATATGAGTTGCCTCTTTTTATTCACAGGACTATTCAAGACACCAATCTTCTTTTGCTTTATGTTGATGATATGATTATTACAAGGATGATGTCATTGTATTCTAGATATCATAATTCATCTTCATCAGCATGTCGTGATGGAGAATCTAGGCGAACTCAATTATTTTCTGGGCCTTGAAATCACCTCTCGTAATGATGGCTACTCTCTCTCTCAGGCAAAATATGCTTATGAACTTATTGCTCTCGCTGGACTCGCTGATAGCAAGACATGTTCTCCTTTTATTGAGATAAACTCTCACCTAACTTCTATGGATGGTGCTCCTCTCGATGATAATATATTATATCATCATTTGGTCGGGAGTCTTGTTTATCTTACAATTACTCGTCCTGAAATCTCTTATGCTATCTATATTGTCAGTTAAATTTTCTATGCTCCTCGCTCACCCCACTATGCCGCAATTCTTCGCATTCTAAGGTACTTCAAGGGGACCATGTTTCATGGTCTTCATTTCTCTGCTCACTCTTTACTTGAGCTTCGTGCTTGCTTAGATGCAGATTGGGCCGGTGATCCTATTGATCGTCGACCCACCACTGAATATTGCTTCTTCCTTGGTGATTCCCTTATTTCTTGGCACAACAAGAAATAAACTGTCATAGCTCGATCCATCACAGGAGCTAAATATCGTGCTCTTGCTTTTCTTTGGCTTTTGTAGTTACTTGAAGATATGGGCGTCACTCATTCTACTGCTACTATCATCCACTGTGATAATCAAAGTGCTATCCAAATTGCTCACAATGATGTCTTCCATGAATGCAAAAAATACATTGAAATTAACCGTCACTTTGTATATCATCACCTCACCTATGTCACTGTTGGACTATTATTAATTTTTTTCGCTGATCAAGCTGTTGATATCTTTACCAAGACGGATCCTTCTGGGCGATTTCAAGATTTAGTTTCCAAACTCAAGTTGATTTCTCCCAGTTTAGTTTTTTTTTTTGGGGGGGGGAGGGATTGTTAGTGTATATATAGCATTTGTGCATTTTGTCCCACATTAGAAACATTGAGAAACATTCCCTTTAGGCTAATTATATAAGTAGGACATCCCTCTTGTAAACAAATCACACCATTCAATACAATTCTTCTCCTCTTTGTGTTCTCTCTCTCTCTCTCTCTCTCTCTCTTTCTCTCTCTTTTATTTTGAACTTCACTTTTTTTAATTTACTTCTGAAATTATATAGAGCCTTATTTTTCAACCTCGCGTATAACATACAACATAACATAACCTATGTAGTCCCCAATCATTGAGGATATGATCGGAGGAAGGATTAGAGACAGATCTTATCTTTGACAATTCAAGATCCCAATTCAAGCTCGCCTAGGACCCCGAAAATCTCAGGGCCAGTGCTAGAGGTCATCTAAAGATCCCAATTCAAGAAAATTTCTTGAGGACGTGATATATCTTATTGTGGTTTTGAGAGAAGATAAGAAAAGTATTTAGGTTTTTTTAATTAACCCTAACTAATTTTTAATATCCTCATTAATCATATTACAATACCAATAGTAACCAATGCGGGACTAACCCACTAAACACTAATTCTATTCTAATTTCTAACCCCCCCATCAAATTGGAGAATGAATATCACAAAGTCCCAGCTTGTTACATAACGACTCCAACCATAGCTTGAACAACAATTTGGCTGAACATGTCAGCTAATTGAGCACATGTGGTTACAAAGGGAGTAGCTATCATACCACCATCTAGCTTTTCTCGAACGAGATGACAATCAACCTCAATGTGTTTAGCTCTCTCATGGAAAACTGGATTGGAAGCAATATGAATAGCCGCTTGATTATCACAATACAAGTTTATAGGTAACTGTTCAGTGTACCCAATCTCTTCAAGGAAAGAACATATCCAAACAATCTCACACGTAGTGTGGGCCATGGCTTTGTACTCCACCTCTGCACTAGACCGGGCTACAACGGTCTGATTCTTACTCTTCCAAGTTACGAGGTTTCCTCCTTGAAAGGTGCAATATCTTAGTAGTGGATTTTCTGTCAGACGGTGCTCCTGCCCAATCTGCATTAGTAAATGCCTTAATACGTAGGTGTCCATTAGCCCGATAAATTAGACCACGACCTGGATGAGTCTTCAAACACTTAACAATTTGAAGAGCGGCATCCCAATGTGGAAGACGAGGAGTTAACATAAACTAACTCACAGTACTAACAGCAAATGAGATATCGGGACATGTGATGGTAAAAGATAATTCAACTTACCAACCAACTGTCGATACTGATCAGGGTTAGGACACATCTCCCCCTAGTCCACATAAAGTTTGATGTTGGGATCCATAGATGTTTTAACAGATCTAGATCCTAATAAATCAGGCTCTTCCAAAATATCCAGCACATTTTCTTTGAGACAAATTGATGCCATCTTTAGACCGCGCCACCTCAATACCCAAAAAATACCGCAATTTTCCCAAGTCCTTACTATGAAATTGTTGTTGCAAAAAACCCTTCAAATTCTCAATTCCTTTCTGATCATCACCAATAATGATTATATCATCCACATAAATAATCAACAATATTTTCCCTCAGGCAGAAGAGAGAGAGAGAGAGAGAGAGAGAGAGAGAGAGAAAGCAGAGTAATCAGAATGACATTGACGTATGCCAAACCTCAAGACAACATTACTAAATTTGCCAAACCAAGCTCACGGGGACTGCTTAAGACCATAAAGGGCCTTGCGAAGGAAACATAACTTGGTACTCTCCCCCTGAGCAACAAAGACCGGAGGTTGCTTCATATAAACTTCCTCAACAAGATCACCATGAAGGAATGCATTCTTGACATCTAGTTGAAATAATAGCCAATCACGATTGGCAGCAAGAGAGATAAGAAGCCGAACAGAGCCAATCTTAGCAACATGGGAGAATGTCTCCGGATAATCGACACCATACGTCTGGGTGTAGCCCTTGTCAACGAGGCAAGCCTTATAGCGCTCAACAGACCCGTCATGATAATATTTGACAGTGAACACCCAACGACATTCAACAGTGGATTTCCCAGTAGGAAGAGGTACCAACTCCCAAGTCCCATTATAATGAAGGACATCCATCTCATCCTCCACAGCTATCTACCACTCAGAAATAGATAAGGCTTCCTACACAGTGTTAGGAACGAAAACATACGAAACAGAAGTAGTAAAAGCACGAAGGGATGGAGGGGTGAGCATAAGAGACAAACCGGGCAATGAGATGAGAAGTACAAGAACGAATACCTTTACGAAGGGCAATTGGGAGAGAGTTGGAAGGATGGACCTAATCGCGCAACGGGAAAGACGATGTGGGAGCAGACTGAGGTAGAGCGTGTGCTACGTTGGATCGGGGAACATACAACTGCAAGGGTTGCGCAACATTTGGCAGTGGTGGCAGAGGAGGCAACTGTGGTACTAAAGTAAGCACATAATGGGAAGGATTAATGGGGAAGAAGAAGGGAAAAAGGGTATTGTCTCATTAAATGTAACATTCACACACAAAAAATGGCGATTGAGAGATGGTGAGTAACACTTATAACCCTTCTGAGTGCGGGGGTAGCCGAGGAATACACACTTGATCGATCGGAGATCAAGTTTGTTCCATCCAGAGTCCAATGCGTGAACATAATAGGTGAAACCAAAAACCTTAGGTGAGAGAGAATGTAGAGGACGAGTGGGAAATAAAACATTGTACGGGATTTGACCGCCCAATACCCAAGAGGGCATACGATTGACAAAATAACCAGCTATAAGAATAGCATCACTTCAAAAGGATTTAGGAACTTGCATTTGAAATAAAAGTGCACGTGCGACTTCTAATAAGTAATGTAGCTTGCGTTCGGCCACTCCATTTTGTTGTGGAGTCCGAGCACAAGAGGAATGATGAAGAATGTCATGGTCATCAAAAAATGTGGACAAAACATGACTAAAGTACTCTTTGGCATTGTTAGAACGGAAAACATGAATGAGAACATCAAATTGAGTTTTTATTTCCATATAAAAGGATTTAAAAATGTAGTACAACTCAGATCTTTTCTTTACAAGATAAACATAAGTGAGACGAAAGTAGTCATCCACAAAAACAATAAAGTACTGAAAGGCAAAACGAGATAAAGTATGCATCAGACCCCAAATATCTGAATGAACCAAACGAAAAAGACTCGAACTACGACCTTCGACTCTAGGGGAAAATGAAATACGATGATGTTTACTAAACTCACAGACTTCACACGACAAAGTCTCTATACGACTACATGATGGAACCAGTCGTTTAAGGTTCTGAAGAGATGGATAGCCAAGGCGGTAGTGGTGCTGGTATGGTGAAATGGATGACTGAAGTGCAACAGATCCAGGATTATGCGTAGCGGTAAAGTAATAGAGGCCACCACGCTCAGCTCCTCCATCAATCTTTCTCCCCGTCTTGAGATATCCTGAAAGACACAAGAATCAAGAAAGAAAGTGACTGAACAATTCAATGATTGAGTAAGTTATCTAACAGATAGAAGACTAAATGGAAAACGAGGAACATGCAAGAATTTATGTAAATAAAGAGACGAATTAAAAACAACAGAACCTAAACCAGCAATATTT
>NMUG010011493.1:0-10617 GCA_002855965.1 Monotropa hypopitys
ATCATTCAATTTATCTAAACAATATTTCCATAATTTATTTAAAGTAACACAAATCATTATATTTTGCATTTTCTTTAAATAATCAATTTATTCTAATTATTAATAATAAACTTTTCTTACACAATCCTTTTTATTTAATTAATCTATTTTTCATAATTTCCTTTTTTCCTCATATTTTTTCGATGATTTTGGTAAATTTTTCAGCGATATATTTTTCGGCAAACTTTTCTAGGCGATTATATATTTCCGTCGATATTTCGATGCGTATACATTATAAATTATTCTAAATTCGCTAATCAAATAAATTTACGTAAAATAATGGTTTGAAAAATATACCGCTTTGGCGATGTTCCGGTAACCACCGAATCACCGGTCACCACACTTGACAGCCACCACCACTGACCACTCGTCACCAACCACCACAAAATTCTACCACGCACCATCACAACCGTTCACCGCCACCACCGCGAACACAGCCAATCGGAACCAACCCAACCAACTCAATCCCTGCACAACCAAAACACAGATTCAATACACACAGCCACACGTCACACACACAAATAACTCAAATTGCACACACGCAAAACCCATATCGCATATGCACACAATGTGCCTACACACAGTCGTGCCACCAAGCCACCCACCATTGGACTGCCACACAACCACCACCGTACAGCCTCACACATCCCAACCACCATGCACTGAATGCCAGCACATGCACAGCCACCGAGAACAACACCTACACCGCCACCACGAACACAGTACGACAAAGCCCACGCAACAACACAACACTGACGCACCACTGCGAAAACCCACCGCACAGCCACAACCAACTACCATACGAACACAGCACGGTGTAGCCACGTACGGTGTAGCCACGCATGGCTGCGAGCCACTACTGTCACTGCCACCCTCTCCTATCGCTTGTCTTCGCCTGTCGCCTGCCCCTTGCCGTCTGCCCCTTGTTGTTGTCGCCCTCCTCCATCGCTCGAACTACCATCGCCGCCCACTTCTTCTCTCTCTCTCTCTCTTGGTTGCTAGGGTTTACGGGGGAATGGGTTTGGTTGGGCTGCTGGGTTTCATTCAGGGGAGGGGGTTTAATTAAATTAAACACACATGTTTCTTATAGCAACAGACCAACACACACACATATTTTTTTTAAATTTTAATTACAAAATACACTTTTATCATATAAATTCCATAATTTAAAAATTAAGCTCGCGTGTTTAAAATTTTGAAATTTTCAACTTAATTCGCATATATTTTTTTTTCAAACCTCGGATTATTATTTCTTCGTCAATTTAGCTCAATCCCAAAAAAAATTCATTGTTATAATTTAAAAATTAAAATTTCAATTCTCTTTATTTAGTTTTAATTAATAAACCCATTGTATAATGCTCGGGTCTTACGTTTGACCCATGGTTGGCAACATCTATTGGATGACCTAGCTTACCTAATATTTGCTTACCTAGACTGTAACGACCCGTCACGAAAACTATGCTACGAAAGAGGATCCGGACACGTGTTGCTACTTAATATCACCACACAAAACAAGTAATTGCAAAATGTTTCTAGAATAAAATCTCAAAACCGGATTAATACCTCACAACAGAAGATGAAATAAATAAATCCCAAAAGTAAATAGTCTCACCACAAGTACTACTAGGACCCAAACATGGTCTAAACTAGAAACTCACCAACTATAGTCATTTGAGACAAAACAAGGTCTCTCTACAAGGTATTACTACTGCTCATATAAAGAGAAAAGGGACATCAACTCCCAATGCTAGCATCGCTAATCTCGCTAGATTCCACTTAGCACATCTGGACTTGGCTTGTAATGAACTATTATCACGACTCATATTTTATAAACATTTTCTGGAATTTAATTCGTAATTTAAATCAATGTATGGATCTTGTTTGATTTTAAATCTCTAAATATCATCGAAATTTATGAGGTGATTGATCCTAAAATGTGGTAGGGGATTCAATTACAAATCCAATTCAACTTGAATCGCGTCAATCGGAGTTCGAACGAAGAATATAGGGCTCTTTTATCGAAGGAAGGAGAAAGGAGGTAGTAGCATTTATTACCGAGAGTAGTTGCGGGAATGAATTGCAGGAGTAATTGCGAGAGTAAGACAAAATCGCTGCTATTCGAGAAATTTTGTTGAGGGGCATTTTTGACTTTTGGGCTCGGTATAAATACATCTTTTAGGTTAAAAACTCTCATTTTTACACTCAGGACTATCTCTACCTCCTTACACTCTCTCACTCTAAAATCCTCTCACTTCTCTCTAATATTTGGAGCCCTCCCAAGTTTCCATTGAAGATTTAGCAAGGAGAAAGGTTGCTCTACACGTCAAGAGCTTTTCGGCAAGCAATATCAATGCCATCCACCAGAGTTCGTGTTCTAGGGTTTTGGTAAAGCTCCATTGAGGTAGGATATGTTTATCTCTAGTAGGGTTCTTGGTTGTGTCTTCCTCCCTTCCCCTATTACATGTATTTAATTTCGTCAATTTAGTATCATACATGTCTTGGTGAAATTAGTATGGGTTAGGGAGTTGTATCATGAAATTGGTGGTGGGTTTGTAGTCTCTAGGGATGTCTCCTACTATTCCTAGAATCGATTTCATGTGTTGAGCATTGTGTTGAAAATCCCCAAATGGACTGAGTCTAGCTATCTGTGATTTTTGCGGAGGTCATGTCTATAGATATATGTACATGTGAGTATGTAGTTTGTTTTTCTAGCATAGGAGATGGTTTTGGCTCCTAGGTTGTGTGTAGAGATTTATGAGCATTGTTTTATTTTGGTTTGGGTATTGAGTGTGTTATTTATATGCTTGCTAGAATTTATCATTGCTATTCGCCTTAGATGTTAGTATGGACAACTGCCAGAGAGGTCGCAGAGCTCGTCAGTACATTCTAGTGGAAGATGCGAACGAATAAGAAAATATTAATGCGGGTCAAGGAGAGGCAGCGGATCCAAGAACTTTCATGAGGCATCTTGCTGAGGCCATGGTTGAGGCAACTAGGGCAGTTCAAGCCCCCAGGGCTAGGGGTGCTAACCACATGATGGAGGCCTTATGAGAGTTCCGTGCTATGAACCCTCCTAGTTTCAATCGAGAGGGTGAGCCTATTGAGGCCAATCACTGACTTTAAGGGATTTGTAAGGCATTGGATACCCTTCGCATCAATGAGGATGAGATGCGAGTGTCTTTTGCATCCTATCAGTTGGTTGGTGAAGTGGGAGAGTGGTGGAGTTCGATAGTTGAAGCTAGCAAGGATACGCAGAGGATGGCTAGAGTTACAAGTCTAGGAGCAGTTGATGAAGATGTGGGTACAATGTCATGGGATCAATTTACATCTACTTTTGAGGATCAGTACTTCCCAGAATATTTTTGTGAGCAACTAAGGATGCAGTTTTAGCTGTTACGTTAGGATGACATGACGATTTCTCAGTATGCGATCAAGTTTCAGTCCTTATCTCATTTTGCTACAGAGTTGGTAAGTTCGGAGGATCGCAAGTGTAAGAGATTTGAATGGGGTCTTCGTCTTTCCATTCAAAGGCTCATCGTCGGGTAGCGTATTCGTTCATTCACCATACTATTAGAGTGTGCCAGGGCTATTGAGTCTATTTGCATGGAAGAGGAGAAGGAGGTCAAGGTGTGAGAGCCTTGTCGGTATTCCTTTGACTCAAATTCCACGTCATCTTCGGGTAGCATCAGAAGGAAGCGACAAAGGGACCAATCTCGTTCTCGTAGTCAACAAATTTCTCAGTCCGTCATCAGCATTGGGATTCTAGGAGGGCTACCTAGGAGCCACATCGTTTGTCATCACTGCAATCAAGAAGGGCACTACCGTTCTCAGTGTCCCCATATTTCTTGCTTCGAGTGTGTCCAGTCAGGGCACTTGGGAAGAAATTACACGCAGAGGAGTGGCAGGCAAGGAGAGATGTTAGTTGGGCGACATTCATCGGTTGGACCAAGAGTTGACCAGCTCCAGCAGGGAAGTCAGAGTCAACAATCTCATCGCGACTCATTTTCATCCAGTCCTCAGTTTGAAAGAGGAACTAGTTCCAGAGGTACAAGTTGAGCTTCGATTCAGAGAGGCAAGCAACCAGTAGAACAGATGACCTGTGGCCAAGCATACACCATTGCTACAGCCAATCCACAGCCACTAGTTTCTCCATCTTAGTGGACTCCTTTTATATTCGTTTACTCTTGGTGGCATTGTGTGTTTGTGAGATTGATGCCCCTTGGTATATTTTTCTAGTTATATTGTGAACTTGGTTAGGCATTGGGTGTTTTATATTTTGATGTTGGTCCCCTTTGTGGACATCTTTTGTAGCAATTTTCATGCTTGAGACTTTCGTTGCCTCATTTGGTTACTCCTTGTCGCAAACTCTTTGGTCTTGGAATTCTTGAAATGATGCTACGACATTTTTTACTTGTGGTATTACCCTATTTGAATCATGAAATGCTTGATCGTATCCATCCAGCTCGAACCTAGATTGATATTAAGGACTTCCCTTTCTTCCCCTAGATCAATGCTGGGGTGCTGAAGTGACTCTACAATAATGGTCCGAGGATGTTCCGAGTCATAGACTAAGGCCAATCTGGCTAATACGTCAGTGCGTACATTGTGCTCCTGTCCTATTTGTAGGAGGGTGAATTTTAAAAAAATTCTTGCCAGTTTCTTGGTCTGCTGAACGTACCGGTCCATCCTGTCGTCCCGGACCTCATACTCCCCGATCATCTGGTTGACCACAAGTTGGGAATCACTATAAGTGGTGAGATCCGTGATTCCCAGCTCTAATTCCATTCGCAAGCCGGCTAGTAAGGCTTCATACTCAGCCTTATTGTTAGAGGCTGGGAATTCTAAATGAATTCCATGTTCATGGATTATTCCTTCCACGGAGCTGATCATGATGCCTACCCCGAAGCCTCTATTATTCGATGCTCCATCAATATATAGTTTCCATCCGGAGTCATCCAAAGGGACTGATATTGCCTCGGGGATTGGTTGATTGTTCCAGGACCCCGCCGGATCGTCTGCTTCTGGTTTGGGTGAAAATTCCACCACAAAATATACGAGCACTGGTGCCTTGATAGCGGTCCAGGGTCGATACCGGATGTTGAAGTTGACTAACTCCACTGCCCATCTAGAGATACGGTTTGATAAATCCGCCTTCCGGAACACAACTTGTAAAGGATGCTCTGTCAGGACTGTGATGGTATGGGCCTGAAAGTAAAGAGCCAATTTCCAGGATGCCGAGATAAGTGCCGAGGCCAGTTTTCCAGAGGCAAATATCGAGTCTCAGCGTCAAGCAGGGTTTTGCTGGAGTAGTATACCGGGAGATGGTGTCATGACCTATCCTATTCTTGAGATGAATCCATGACCAGCCAACGAGCAAGCTCGTAAAGGCCTAAGATAAAAGAGTTGAGGAATCCATACAACAAATAAACTGATGCAGAAGCGAGTGAACAATCCAGAGCAGTGCATAAGTTTTCACTAGAACAACTTGATTACAACATTTGTTTGATCTTCCAAATCAATACCAAACAAGGTAAATTCTATGTCAAATCTCATGTAAAAGCTTATATTCAATCTTAGTATATCATAAAATTTTACGCGAACTAATTTGGTTATGTTTTGAGCTCAAAAATCGAATTTACAAACAAAACCATAAAAATTTCGAAGCATTGTAATTTCTCAGATACCGGTATCCCAGACTCCAGATACTGGTATCCTGAAATTGTATAATTGCAGTATCACGGGTTGGTAGAAACTGATATCTTAGTTTTTCTCCCAGATATCGGTATCCTAGTTTTTCCAAATACCAGTATTCCAGCAGAGTTTATGAAACCGGTATCCCGGATTTTATAATACCGGTATCCCAGTATTGTTCCAGATACCGGTATCCGGGCTGTTCATGATACTGGTATCCCAGTGTTTGGGAAAAACAGTAAGTTAGAGAAAAATTATAAAATAATTGATGAAAACAGAAAATAAGAAAAACAGAAAAATAATAAAAAAATTAGGGAAGTTACTGTTAAAAATAAAATCATTGATGGACAAAATAAATCATTAAATATTGATTAAATGTTAATATCCTTATACAAACATTGTTATTTAAATAGGTTCGGAGCTACCGTCATCATCCACCGCTATGGGAAAAGGGAAGGATGTTGCATAGATCTTCCATATCACGTGAGCATATCAAGAACTCTATAAATAAGTTGATAGAATATATATATATATATATGTATCTTGCAAAAAGAAATTATTTGAGGAAAATTAACATTTAAATGATTTTAGAATAAAAATGTGAAAGAAAGGATTTATATTGATTATTAAAAAATATAGATTTGGTGTCTTGTAAATTTAAGAAGAAGATGGCATATTGATAAGTGGTTTGGAAAAGAATGAAAAAGAAAAAGATTTTAGATTTATACTTTAAAAAGTATTTTAGAATATCTATATGGTAATTTTTTTTGGAAAGCAGAGGAAAAACATTTTATTGATGAGACATCATTTAACATAAAATACATAAAATGATCATAAGAAAACAGGCCTTTATGACACTGAACAAAAATAATAAAAGAAAAACTTGGGCCTTGAGACTTAAATGCAGGCTGGAAACTTGACCCTAGCCCATCTTGATCAAGAACCATCCGGATGAAACGACACCTGCCCCACCAATCTTTAGGAAGATCTGAACTGAATAGGGGATCTATTCGTATTGGATAGAGAGACTTAGATGACAGAAATGGCGATACGAAGATGTAGGGCGAATTGGCCAAATAGATCAGGAATGAGTGAAGGCAGAAGATTTCACTCTCGAAAGGCACCTGCATGTTGAGAAATCAAGATTGAAGTAGTAAGGTATGATCTAATCAGGAGGGGATCTGTAGAAGACGCGGTCAGAAATACGGGCGGTTGAAGATGAAAGTGATCAAGGCGTCCCAGAAGATGAAGATCTGATCGATATCGAGTGGATGAAGGTTGTCCAGTCCGCAAGAATATGAGATAAGCTTCCGATCTGAAGATCACATAGATTTTTGAACCAAAATGCAATACTAAATTTGATCTTTTCACAGGAATGGGAAAAATCAAATATTTCTTGTTTGAAATGAATTCTGTTTCTCAAGATCCAAATATTCCAAACAACTGATGCGAAAGTGAGTCTCCAAATTTTTCGATGTAGCCCCTTGAAAGGGCTCTGCCACCACCACAATTTGCATGATCTGAAGTCGCAAGGTGTAACCCAGGAGATAGAGAACCATTTTATTTTTATTTATGAGATCAACACTTTTCACATTATTAGTTGTAGATATTTATAGAGTTATTATTAGTTGTAATCTGTTCCTATGATATTGTCACGTCACTAATCTGGTAATTACCTTGATAATTATCAAGTTGGGTCGTGACACCTTCAATATCCGATTCTTACGCTCAACAATGCCATTTGACTGAAGTGAATAAGGTGAAGTAGTTTGGTGCACGATACTGTATTGAGCAAAAAGTCATCCAAATGGTACTTCATATTTTCCACCACGATCACTTCGCAACATCTTGATCTTTCTGCAAAGGCGATTCTCGACTTCATTCGTGTAAAGAACGAACTTATCTAGAGCTTTCATCTTTGCTCTTCAGTAAGTATACGTAGCAGTATTTCAATCATTGATGAAAGTTGTTGGTCCACAATATGCAACCAAGAGGGGGGGTGAATTAGTTTGACAACAATTATAACAAAATAAAAATTTAATCCACTAAACTTGCAATACAAGAAATCAAACAAAAAATATATCAAAATATAAAAATAATCTCAATTCTAGAATCAATTGGAAAACACTTCCATTACATCTAGATTGTTGCAATACAGGGTTGAGATTTCCAGGATTGTATTGATTCTTTGTGAAAAATGCTAATACACACTAGGCCACTACCTAGAGGGGGGGGGTGAATAGGTTGGCCAATAAAAACTTATGAATTCCTTTTTAATTTGATGCAAATTAGATGATTAACTTGAATTATGCAAATTTAATTTAGTGATTGTCTGTATGCAAACGGAAGCGATAATATAATAGAAAATAAAACAATCACAAGTGCAAGTGTAGTGAAGAGAGAGTAAGAGACAAGTAGTGGCGCAACAACAGATATATAGTGGAAACTACATAGGCATCAATCGATCCCTATGCATAAAACCACTGCCCTAGTCTACGGTTTTACTAGAAATAGCAAAGGTTTAGGATACAAAAGTTACCGAACTTATCCACCAAGCCCACCTAGCTCCTATCCAAAGCTCCCCGAGCCCCTTCTGGTATCCTCCATGTAATCCACAGTGTCCAACTGATTTCCGACTTCCGATTGGCTCCGAAGTGCTCCGGCCAATGTAGACAAGGCAAACCACCAAGCACGTGCGTGCAAGTATGAACAAATGATGACTATCATAAGACAAATATACTAGACACTAAGTCTAGTAGAATAACTAACAAAGGAGTAGAACTAAGCAGTAGAATAAGTGCCAAACTCCAATACACAATGGAATAAGTGATTCAAGGCAAATATGCCCAAAGAACAATT
Source organism: Monotropa hypopitys (assembly GCA_002855965.1). Classification (NCBI taxonomy): domain Eukaryota; kingdom Viridiplantae; phylum Streptophyta; class Magnoliopsida; order Ericales; family Ericaceae; genus Monotropa; species Monotropa hypopitys. The sequence goes on from NMUG010011493.1 coordinate 8,590, forward strand.
TCGAAAGGAAAAGTTCGAGCGAAATCACTACAATGGAAAATGTTGGTACTAAGGTAGAAAACCCAAAGAGGAATTCAATAGAATTCTCTTGAATACCAGCAAACACAAATCTCAACAATGACTAGGGAAATGCTTTAGAAGCAACAACAATCCTAAGAAGAATTTTGATTGATACAATCACCAAGTCTAAAAGATGGTAGGGCAAAGCACACCCCAAGTGAAAATATATCAATCTCAATCTTCCAATCCACAAGGGAATATGGCAAATTAACCAAAACCTAGAAGAGATTAGAACATAATATAGATATCCCCAAAATCACTAAGATTTGTGGGACTAGGTATTAATCCCAAGAGAAAATCTCCAATCACAAACCCTAGAAAAACACTAGGTGATACACAAGAACCACGAATCAAAAATTAGATTCACAACTAACTCTCGAAGTAGAGGGAACAAACCCTAAACACTACTACTCTTGCCAAAATCACCAATCTAGAGATATAGATCAAGGATCTATTCCTAGACACACAATCAAAACCTTGTAAAGATCTATAATACCAAAAGTATATAGAATATCAAATGAGAGACTACCAAGGATTGATTAGAATGCAAGAGATAAAGAGAGATTAAACCTTCAATGAAGTTCTTGAAGAAAAACCCTACTCAAAGCAGCCACAAATGAAGTCTCTTGAGAGGCACTTGAAGGCAAAAGCTCTTGAATGATGTTCTTGTTATGTTAAAATGATCCAAAGAGTTCTTTATATATGGGGAACCATTAAAACGATTTAGGCTTAATTAGAATAGTTAATTATTACAAAAATACCCTTAAACATGCTCCTCCACCGACTTAAGATGTTAAAAATACATTTTTAATTTTTCTAACAGCTAGACGCGCAACTGGTTGCGCTTCCCGCAAGCCAAATGGGCAACTAGTCATGCTAGGAGGGTCTGTCGGACAAGAAACCGCAACTGGTCGCGATGAGGAGGGCAACTGGTTGCGCTGCTCTCTGTTGAGAATCCAAGAAAAGGCTAGAATGAAGACCAACCGCAACCGGTCATGCCCTAGAGGGGAACCGGTTGCGCCCACTGCTGCCTAGAACCAAAAATTAGATTTTGGGAAAAGTCATGAAACTCCGGAAATGAAAACTTATGGTCCAAAACTAAACCTAAAGATAATTTTAAGACTCAAAGAAAGAGTTTTGACCAAAGATAATCATGACAAAAGTACCAAACACCAAAGACATGGGAACTAGAAATAGACCAAGGAAAATACGTTACCAAATGAAGCACGGGTCATTCCATAAACCTTGAATGTTGATAAAACCACCAAATTGTTGCCGAATAACCGCATCTGAATCTTCAAAGCTTGGAAATAGGAGCATCTACCTATGCTACCCCAAACCAAACTAAAAATAAGATCAAGAAAAGATCCTATACAAAGATTCTACCAAAATTGATTCGGTTCCGAAAAATAGCCAACATGAAAGCCGGTACCTTTGGCTTTTCTGAAACAAAAACAACAAATAAAAAAAATGGCTAAAACAGGAAAGCTAAATAGAAAACTATCTAGCTACAAAGCCTATCAAGCTATGATCCTAAGATCTAAGCTGCAACAAATATACCTGCAAGGCAACAATTTAGGTTGACAATAAATATGCAAGGGCTAGACATAAGCAATAAGGAACACAAAAATACTTTCTTCCAAAATAGCCTTGCAAACACAATATTAGCCAATATAAAGCAATATAAACCATGTCATAGGCTCAAAAAATCTCCAATCTCTCCAATCCCTGCACAAAACATTGTTAGCTCTTCAAACAAACAACTCTACCTCAACTTTTTCTTCCCCTTTTTTGTCCGGAAAGACAATAAGGAATAAGAAAAGATGCGGCATGTCCAATACGTATCTGACACGGAAGCCATCTAGAATAAGGAAAACACTTTGTAATCTGAAATATAAACCATAAACAAGTGAATATTCATGATATGCATAAAAATATAACAAATATGCATAAAAATGACATGAATAA
>NMUG010011494.1:0-10616 GCA_002855965.1 Monotropa hypopitys
AACCGTCTTTCTTTTTCGCAAATAAGACAGGCACACCCTACAGGGAAGAACTAGGTCGAATGAATTCCAAATCATATAATTCCTGCAACTGGGACTTTAACTCCCGCAGCTCCGTTGGCTCAAATCTATAAGGTGGTACCGAAATCGGAGACGTACCGGGTAACAAATCAATCAAGAACTCCACCTCTCGCCTAGGTGGTAAACCGGGCAACTCTGCCGAAAACACGCCTGGAAACTCGCAAACAACTGGGGGTAGATCACCACGTAGAGAAGAATCGTCGTCAATACTAAGACTGGCCAACATACAACTGACTGAATCGCGGTCTCTCGGATCATAAAAGGAATAGTCAGGAGACTCCTTCCGGTCGCCATACACATAGAAATAAAGTCCTCCGGTGAGCCTTGCTAGTTGATCCTTGAGGAAGGCAATCTCAAGGTCCTTGTAACGGAGTCGATCGTCGGGCTGAGGCTGGGATGTGGATCCCAATAGGGCAAGAGGGGGATCGGCAGTAGCTACGGCGGGCAAAGAAACGGCAGGAGGGAGTCGGCGGTGGTGATGGTCGCAGGAGTCGTCTACGGCCATTGGAGGAGAAGGGGATGCTCTGCGAAGGAATAGACTGTCGGTCACCTGAGTCTGGGAACGAGGATCCCCAGCGGAGTCGCCAATTGTGTGACTGAAAGTCCGGAGGGTGCCTGGAGTCCTTCGGATGACGACCGGACGACTGGGAGTGAATGCTTCGGCTGAGTGCTCGGTTACCTATAAGAGAAGAGGGGTCACCTGCTTGGCTCCTGCAACCACAAAGGTGAGTGCCCACCGGTCGGCAGCGACCGAGAGGGGCCTCCGATGGCTAAGTCAGCAACGAAAGGAGACAAAGGTGCCGTAAACTGAAAGAGTCGGAGAGATACCAGAGATTCGATTGGGGTCAGGTCCCATGAACAGTGTTTTGATGCGATATTTATAGGGGGTCCTAACTTGGCACCAAAGATACAGACGTGTGATGCACACGGGTTAGAGACCGAATGCTTACGTCAGCCCTATGGTGTTGATGCGCCGCTGAACCGACCCGGGCCACGTCAGCGGTTGTACGGCCGACCCGGTTGCCACCTGCCGGAGATCATTGTTCCCTGTTGCTGTCGATGGTGGACCCCTCCGGTATAAGACCGTCCGTCGGTGGAAGTTATTCCATCTCCCAATGGGAAGTGGAGATGCTAAGCTTCCTTGACGTCCGGATGAGCATACCAAAGGTTGAAGGAGACCGCATAGCCGGCCCGGCCTGGTTCCTTCGGGTGTCCGGTGAGACTGCTTAAGATGCCAGAGGACACATGACGAACCGCCGGTCCTGTTCTCTGACTGTAGTGTATGTCCGGAGGTCCGTGAGGCCAACGGCCCTTGATTGCTCCGTAAGACACGGATTGGATCCGGATCGTTGAGCTGATCCGGATGGTGGGTCCGGTCCAGATAAGTAAGGCCCGGCTACCACAATGACCATCCGCTGAATCTAAGAATGAAGACGCTTTTCGAATCTCTTACACTTTCGCTCCTCTGAACTGACCAAATCGGTCGCGAATCGGGACAAGGCCTGGAACCTCAAGGTATACTGGGACACAGACATAGTCCCCTGCTCTTAGTGCTCAAACTGCTCTCTAAGCTGATCTCGATAACTCTCTTGGAAATATTGATTCTCAAAGACAACCAGGAAGTCTGCCCAAGTCATAGTACTGATAGGTTCCATGATAGCCTGTGGATCCGCATCTCCACTGGCAATAAGACTAGTGTGTCTCATCTCCACTATAGAACTCCACCATAGAATGGCCTCTCCTGAAATCTAGTAGGTCGCAAAGGTAATACGCAACTTATCTTCTATGATTCCCAATGTGTCAAACACTTATCGAATCTCCACAAGCCAATGATCAGCCTCAAACGGTTCGCCATCCCCACTAAACTTGGGAGGATTCATCCTCTTGAACTCTCGCAAAGCATCAAGAGTACGGTCACCTGTACCATCTCTAGGAGCAGCAAAATCTCGACTAGGCTCGACCATGGCGGCCGCTAGCTCTCGCGCAAACTGGCTAGGGGCAACAAGCCCCTCCGGAACAGGAACAGGAATAACGGAAGGTCCAACGTCCTCCACACCTGCTCGATGATCATCGACTTCCTCGCTATGTGCCTCATGAACGTTGTTCCTACGACCTCTCCCTAAGGCAATGTTGCGACGTGGAGGCATTCTACAAAGATTCAAGAAGACAATGAGAATTGAGCACAAAATAAGACTCGAACAGATAATCCAGTCAACAAGTAAGTCCTTAATCAAAAGGAAACAGGCACGATGATCGAAATGATAGATCCTTGCAGACAAGGGAATCAGTATAAGTAGTATACCCACAAAAGAACAATATACCGACATCATATCAGAAGCTGACGCAAACCTAGGGATCAAATGTCAATGCACATCTAAATGTTCATGCATGCATGCAATGTCAATAAACACAATGTAACCCATTGAGACTAGAGTCTCCCTAAAGGCCTAAGTTTTCGAAACCGAAAGCTCTGATACCAAGTTGTCACGCCCCGGATTTTAAGCCATATTTTTTTTGAAGTACACTTTGTTTATAAATGGGGACACAAGCATGGATCGTTATCAATTAAAGGAAGTCCAAACACCAAACATATTCCACTCCAAGCTTACCAAAATCCAAGTGTGAGTGCGGAAAATCTAAATTATAAGTTCAAACCATAGAAGGGGTAGAAGAGAAGGAAAAACCATGTTTAAGTTATTACATGACGTGAGTAGTGACAACCCATAATCCGGGTGTTTTCAAATGAAAGAGAGTGCATAGTTCTCAAAAACTACCAAATTGCCAAAACAATCAAGGGGCCTCAACATCCTCCAAAACTTGCTTCTTTCCTGCAGAACCTTTAAAAAAAAGGCGTGTCACACCAAAGTAGGAAACATCTATAGCAGACTATGTAAATAATTAGCATGACTAGCACATGATATAAAAGGAGGATGCCAACATGAATGAACTAGATGATGCATGACATTTGATCCCACTACATGTTGATACCCAAAATTTGACTCAGCCCCCGACTTATTCAGAAATCAGCAAAAATATTTTTCCAGGGATTACTACACACATCCAGGGTGTTTGGACTCTTCGCGAACAACACCGACGATATCTGAAAATTCCAGTAACAGTCAACGAGCAGCGACAAAGTGTTGAGGAATATTTGTCTGTCTCAGAATTTAAAGCCGACGTACCGGTCAAGAATTCTGTTGTCAGACGGAACATTGGCATCCGGGATTTAATTACGGGTGAATATCAGTCCGATCGGTTTTTCACGCAGCTGACCAGCAGCCTCGGAAATCAGTGAACAGATTTTGTACGGACCTTATCTTCAAAGTCTGGCATTCCTAGCGGAATAGATTTTCCGGAAGCCGAGCAGTCCAAAAGGTACACCTACCGCTTTTCGCTTTATTTACGGCGTCGGCCCCCGACCGCCAAGAATCCTCGGGAATGTGCAGAATTCTCCACAAGCATCCGAATTTCCGTTTCTGAATAGAAAGTCGAAGACGTTTTTATTACAGAAAGGGCAGCGTAAAAATTGAAACCGTCAGATCCAGATTCGGGGTTCAGTTAAGGGTAAACGATAATCCGTTCGGTTCTCCGTGCAGCTGACCAACAGCCTCGGAAAATAATGAACGAATTTTGCACGGATCTTATCTTTCAAATTTGGCATTCCTAGTGGAGCAGATTTTTTAGAAGCTGAGCAGTCCTGAAGGTGCAACCCGCGCTTTTCTCTTTGTTCTAAGCAACGGAGCCGAATTTCAGGGATTTCCCAGGAAACGTCCGGTTCAAGCCCGGGTCATTTGCTATATTCCTGATCCAACTCTACGATCATGAATATCAAATTTAAATCATCAAAATCCGAGTTCGTTAAGGGGCCGGCCAAGCGCAAACAGAAGCTTCGGACCAAGATTCAGAACTTCGGGATATTTTCACGATTTTAGATATTTTATTTTTATTTTATTTATTTTTTATTTATTTTTTGGTCAAGAGATAAGGTCAACCCGACCCGGAAGCTTCCAAAAATATCCCATGCCAACACATCTGCCACGTGGCAGCCCATTGGGCCGAGGAGCCCTAATGTCGCAACTATAGTTGCGACATTACTCTTCTATAAAAAGGGGTCAGCCCTCAACAACAAAAGGATCCCACAAGTTGCAAACACTCTCTCAACTTCCAAATATTTCCAAAATCCGACAACCCACAAACCAAAAACCTCTGGGTCTTTACCCAATTTCGTTTTTCAACCGCATCTTTGTAAAGTATCCGAACCCCTGTAGATTTTACACGGTAAAGACCGTTCTGATTCTATTATTCTTCGGAGACTCTTGGTAGTCTTCTAATCTATAGTTCGGCATTAGTCGATCGGCCTCGTCCGACACTATGCCTTACTATATTTTAAAGAAGCTATCTTAAGAAGTTGTCTCCCGAAATTATACAGATATAGCAATACAATTTGCTTTTATTTGTTAATTATTTGTCTTACTGCTTTTATAACCCATATCTGTTAAAGAATTCGTCATTTTATGTCTTTCTCCTCGTTAGAATTCGACACATGCTTGGCTCTGCCGGCTCCGTTGTCACAAACGAGAAGAACATAAAGACGTCTTCGCCTCAAAATATCTTATATCTTGTTGCCATCTAGCTCAGAATATATCCAGCTCGGTTATATATGATATCTTATAGATTGTTGCCGTCTAGCTCGGAATATATCCAGCTCGGTTTATATATATGATATCTTATACCCCTGTCCATACATATATATACATCATATTCTATCTCTCTACAGCGATTAACTTTCGCTTTCTTCAAAACACTTTCAAATAAAATTAAATCCCGGAATTCGTACTCTAGAGTGAAAGCTTGCAGTAGCTACTAGACTCGGATTTAAAGAATGCCTTGTGACTCGGCCTCGTTCGGAGCACTCGATATTCTGAAGGATTTTTTCACACTTAATAAAAACAACTCCCTTCCCCGTTTTTCAAAATACAGTCGAAGCTCTGTCCGACTGAAAAATATCCAAAACACTTTTAAATGAAAACCAAATTCCTTTATCCGTACTCCGAAGTGAAAACTTATAGTAGCTATCGGACTCGGATTAAAAGAATGTCGTGTGACTCGGATCCGCCTGGAGCATTCGATATTCTGTGGAATTTTCACATTAAAAAAGAAAATATTTTATAAAACTCTTTTCGCGGTCGAAGCTCTGTCCGACCCGAAAGCATAAAAATCAATTTCACGGTCGAAGCTCTGTCCGACCCAAAAAACCATTTTCCACAGTCGAAGCTCTGTAAGACTGAAAAATACTCAAAATACTTTTAAATTAAATCAAATTCCTTTATCTGTACTCCGAAGTGAAAGCTTGCAGTAGCTATCGGACTTGGATTAAAAGAATGTCTTATGACTCGGATCCGTCCGGAGCATTTGACATTCTGTGGAATTTCCACATTTAAATAAACGTTTTTGTAAAACTCCTTTCGTAGTCAAAGCTCCGTCCGACTCGAAAGCTTAAATATTAATTTCGCGTTCGAAGCTCTGTCCGACCCGAGAAAACAGAAAATTCATTTTTTATCGTCGAAGCTCTGTCCGACTGAAAAACAATTAAAACACTTTCAAAAATTAAAAACAAAGTTCCTCAAGTCCGTACTCTGAAGTGAAAGCTTGCAGTAGCTATCAGACTCGGATTAAAAGAATGTTTTATGACCCGGGTCATGCCGGATCATTTAATATTCTTTGAAACTTCCCAAACAAAATAAATAAACAAAGAAAATAAATAAAACATTTCAAAAACCGATCGAAGCTCTGTCCGACCGTAAAAAATACAAAAAATACTTTTCAAAATGCAGTCGGAATTCTGTCCGACTGTGGAAAATTATTTTTAGCCGAAGCTCCGTCTGGCTCAAGTTTAATTTGTAAAACCGATCAAAGTTATATCCGACCGAAGAAAACAAAATCACTTTTCAAACGCAGTCGGAATTCTGTCCGACTGTAGAAAATTATTTCTGCCAAAGCTTCGTCCGGCTCAAAAACACTTTCTTAAATAAAAACCGGGCCGAAAGGCCGTCCGGAATTCTGTTCTCCACTGGGCCGAAATCTGCCCGTCAACAACTATTACCCATTTGCTATTTAAATTTCAATTCATTTCATTCATTATCAGTAATAATCATTCATTTCTCTAGCCAAGAAAATAATTGATTTCGGAATTCTGAAAAGATTTACTTTTGAAAATTGAAAGTACCGAAAGGGAGAGTGGTGTGCCTAACACCTTTCCCATTCGTAATTTAATCCCCGAACTTCGAATTTCTGGTTTGCAGACACCTTATCCAAATAAAAAGACATTTTATTCAGATAAAATGACATCTTTTAAATAATCAAAATAGCGGTGACTTGGCACACCAAGAATAAAATGCCGAGTGGCGATTCTATAAATTCCAAAATCGGCGCACTCAGGCCATCACCTATTTTCAAAATAAACCCCCATTTTCAAATAAATGCCATCAGCGCGGATTCTCCCATCCCGGAAAACGACCCCCACAAGCCGGGGGACGAGGGAAGGACTGGAAAATTTCCCGGCGCGACAACTGGCGACTCCGCTGGGGACTTCGAGGATTTCGGCCTGCGAAACCTTTTTCAAAAATAAATCTTTTCTGGAATTTCAAAAATCAATCAATTCTTGGCTTATTATTATTGATTGCATCGTCTTTGTATTTTTTTAGGGAAATTAAAGGGCGCGTTCTAAAATATACAGGTTCTGCGTGTCTAAAAATTGCTGCACTGAAACTATATATCTGTTTATTCTTTGCTTAAATGATAAATTGCAAAAAGGATTTTCCCTCATTTTTCAAAAAAAAAAAATTTTACATTGCATAAGTACGTTTTACATGCATCATTTGCATCATTACCTGTTTTGGGCGGAAGTCATTATCCCCAAAAGAGATGTGTCCCTATCAACCTTTCGGGGGCCCAACAGTAAGACGCGTGACCCTAAAAAGTCCGCCGTGAAATGAGGCACTCCAACCAAATCACCGACTCTACGATGGTACCCTCACGGGGCCGGAGGTCTGAAGATTTAGGAGCCATTAAACCTTATCATCCAAACATAGCCACATGCTGCATATAGTAAACCAATTATTGAGTCAAGCCAAAACCCTATTTACTGTTTTAGGGCAAACATTTACATTCAGAGGGGAATCCTTATATACATGCCTATTAAATATCCAAAATTTCCCAAAAAAATACATCTTAGCGTCCTTAGGGATATTGGTCGAGATAAGACTATGGACTTGTCATTTTTCAAAAAAATCTCCCTCTAAATTTACAAATCCGTGATCATCCTCCAGACTCCATGTCCGAGGCATGTCTCGAATTTTAAATTTAAAAGGAAGTCCATACGTCTCCAATCATCCCTAAGGGTCCTTCTCTTACGCATATATCTGCTTAAATACCATAAACCGTCAGTGTCTTTAGGAATATTGGTCAGAATAAATTACGGACCCAGCATTATCTCCCAAGGATTTATAATTCAAAACCGTCCGCTAGACTCCATGTCCGAGGTGCGTCTTGAATTTTAAATCTCAAAGGAAGTCCGTAACATCTCTAATATTTCCGAAGATATTTCCTCGTATACTGATTCGAGCGTAGTGTTACCATACAGGTACAAATACGGCTCATCTCGATCTTTCAACTCGGAGAATCACAAGATCCCTTGCCAGAGCAATGGACGATGATCAGATTCCCTAAGAGCTAGAGACCGTATCCAGGAGGAACATCTCACCCTCTGCCCATCTCTGGAAAATTTACAGGTTTTGATGGAAACCCTGAGAGCTCAGTACCAGACCCCATCCGTGGCACCGCTAACGGGGACTGACCCGTCATCTTCACAACCATTGCCACCCAACATTGGGGCAACACACGGTCCAGCGGCACCACAACCCGCTCCATTTCCACTAACTACTAATCCAATCTTATCAGCGGGGAACTGTCTATAGCCCCCCATAGCAGTTACTCTGCCGGTCCAATCGCAGAATGTTCCCGTTCCTCATACTTTCCCATATGCCCAAGATGACCTCGAAAGTCACCTTGACGAGATCCCGATAAAGCGGGAAGACACGTCATTACTTCTAAAATTACAGCAATTGGAGGATGCATTCAAATCCCTCCGTGGACCCAACGCATACACTTCGACCAGCTTCGAAAATCTATGTTTTTATCCGGACATGATCTTGCCGTCCAAGTTCAAAATCCCGGATTTCTCTAAATACAATGGAACCGGGGAACCCATGATGCATCTACGCCTTTATGCCGGGGCGCTTTGTGGTTATCCCAATCCAGAGAAGCTAATGATGCACTTATTCCAACACAGTTTAACCGGGGCTGCCGCGCAATGGTTTGCCGCCTGGACCTCAAACGCTTCTGTTCCTGGACAGATTTATCACAGGAGTTTGTGCGCCAATACAGACACAATACAGAGATGGCCATCAATCGTCTCTTCCTCATTCGTATGAAACTAGAACCGGATGAAACCTTCCGACGGTACGCCCTTAGGTAGAAGAGCCAGGCATCCCAGGTTGATCCTCCTCTCGCCGATGCAGAATACGTTCACTTGTTTGTGCAGACTTGCAAGGGGATGTATTACGAGAAATTCTGCACATCCATTGGAAGATCATTTAATGAAATCATCCTACAGGGTGAAATGATAGAGGACGGTATCTAAACCGGGAAGATCCTCGACCCTTACAGCAAAATAGAGGATTCTTCAGTATCATCCGCCAAGAAGTCCCTGAGTAAAAAGGCCAAGGAGCCTGAGGTATCCGTCCTCATGCCTGTTCGAGGCCAAACAATCAAAATACTTTCCAACCAGGGTACCCAAGCTACCTGCAACAACAACGAACCTATTATCAACCCCAAAATGCATATCAGAATACGCCCACAGCATACTCAAATCAGCATTTCCAAGGCCCAACACTACAGGGTCCTTTTGCTAGAAATCCTCCCCAAAATCTGTGGAGAAACCAGAACTTTACTCCAATCGGCATTCCCATGGCGGAAGTCTATCAGCGCCTTCTGGCATCTGGGCATCTAACATGTAACACCCTTCGATTTTAATGAAAATATTTCAAGCATATTTTTTTTGAAGACATATATAAAAAGGAGGGTGTTAATCATTGCTATCCATTACAATCAGTAGAACATTCATTACATCACAAATGATACAGAAGAAAGTGATAAGTACATCTACTGAAGTTATTACAACTTATCAACTGAAAGAAAAAGGGGAAGGAAGTACAACAACTACCTACTACAACTGTAAAGAAAAGCACAACCACAACTATGCTACAACCTGAGAACCAGACTGAAGCACCCAGTATAAGAGAGCCAAGGCTGCAGATCCAAGGACCAGTTGCTAGCACAAGCTCCAAGTCCCCCTACAAGAGAAGCCCTGCAGTACAATCCTGGAAAAGAGAGAGAAAGGAGGGTCTGAGCATTCCACGGCTCAGCAGGAAAACTATTAACTACTACCAGGTGCACACACGAGAATGTGTGCCTAAGTGTCCTCACAAGGATAGAGAGAGAGGAGAACCCAAGGCACAGAAGTACACTCAACCACCAACTCGACAAGGCAGACCAACACACACTCTCTAGTGACAGTAAGTGCAAACCCAAAGATACTCAACCCAACGCACAACAAGTGAAACCACTAGCAAACCTCCAAAGCTAACTCGAACACAACCACTACCTCACTTCCATTCCCACCCACCATTCCATGATTGTTATAGATTCAGGTGTTGATCATCTTGGAGATATATTTGAGTCAAAGAGGTAGATTTTCCCATTATTCATCCGTTATCAACAATTGTCTCCACTTGACGAATCAAGGGAGCCCAAGCCATCCATTCCGAGGTGAGTCACATACTAGGAGGTCGCATTAGGTCCTACCCACCACACACACAAGGCTGGGTCACGGGACACCGCAAAGGTCCATATCCGACTGTTCCCCCTTGGCAACACAAGGGACTCACGCAAGACACATCGTACTCGTTATCGGCATAATCCCCTTGGCGGCTCAAGGAGATCCCATGAGTAATCCCACACGAAAATCATAACCGAGTAGGGCAAACTCCTTCCTAAACTCGGGGTCGTACGCGGGTAGGGCAAACTCCTTCCTAACCCGGATGGATACCATTTAGGGTTGGGGAATCCTTACCTCCCAAGATCCTATGGCATCCTCCCACGACATCGATCACCATCCACTCTCCTCACAAGTTCATTGGTATTCCATTAGGTTGGAATTAGGTGAATGATTCAAGATTGCCAAGGAGTGGTCCTCGTAGGATCCATCTCCGTATTCATTGTTCATTAAGTACATTGCGTTCATTATTAGGTTTCTACAATTCAACAAGGTTCCACACCCAAGGGCAACCTACTATCAAGTCAAGACTCGGTGCAACAACGTTCAAGGGGAAACCCAATGACGCCCAATATCACAAGCCCACATTCACCCAAGTACCAACGACCACGACCAAATGGTGATTTAAGAATGGATATTAACT
>NMUG010011495.1:0-10617 GCA_002855965.1 Monotropa hypopitys
AACGACTACAAAGCATGCACGAGTGCATGCGACCCTATGTGCCACAAGCAAAGGTAAGTAAAGTCAAGGATAAGGCACAACACACGCACACACCCAAGTAACGTGAGACTAAGAGTATCTCCAAGGTCAAACAAGTAGAGTGTCACCCAAATCAACCTACGTCTCCAACGTAAATACTATCACAAGGGAACTCTACTAAGGAACACACGAACCTCGATACTCAATCACATATACCCTCAACCCAAGCCACGGTCAAGACACGACCAACACCTACAATCACTCGCAAGGAACCCAACGTCAAGTCCTCTCATCGTTCCCATCATTCCCATGTTCATTGGTAACGTTTTGGATTCACAAAATTGTAGTTAATATTGAATATTGGATTTACACATTTCATCATCTTCCCACCTTGGCTCACCCAAGGGGCACAACCGCATTACCATCACAAGGTTATCGTTTTATTCCAATATTCATTTCCGGTCGACTCCTACACAAGCGAGTCTCCAAATAATTTCCGGTCGACTCCTATACAAGCGAGTCTCCAATCTCCCCGAGACAAGGGCGAGTAAACCACATGTGTTAAGATTTGTTCCAGGATCCCGCCTGCCAGCGTATCCAGTATATTCCGAGACTTTCGGGAACTCGTATCTCCCACCTATGGCCAAAGGATCTTTTCCTAGATCATCACCCGTCAATGATATCTAGTTATTCCGCGACTTCAAGGGAACGCGTATCTCCCACTTAACACCATAAACGGACTTTGGCATGAGCCATCCAAGTCAAACCACACATTGCACTTCCTTATTTCATTAGTGAATTTTGGTGGATGATTAGAGATTCACTAAGGGTGGTCCTCGTAGGATCCATCCCCCATAATGGAAATTTATTGCGTTCATTGGGTACTTTATCTTGCAAGTCAAAACATCACCTTCCCACATTTCCGCAATCCCCTCGAGAGTAGGGTCCAACCCAAAGTTCCAACCTCACGTCGTCATCGTACCAAGGGAAGTCATATCACTCACACAATTACGTTACTAGTACCCAAAGGAAGCCACAACGCTCAATTTCCCAAGAATTTCCAAGGCCAAACCCAATTCTCTAGGACGTTTGCCCACGAATGACATCAAAGGGGAACATCCCCACTCCGCCACAATTCACTATCTCACGCTATCGTAAGAACCCACGTAAGTCTAACATATCACTAGGCAACCACAACGATAGTTCAACACGATCAACGCACCCAAATTCTACCTCAAAACCCATTCGGTCATTTCATCAAACGCTTGGCGCCTATACCATTCTAAGGGTGATCCCCAACACCCGAGTTATCGCTCCTACCACAATATCATTCCAATCATCAACACAATTTCCCTACGCTACCCAACACCAACCAATCGAGTAATAACAACACGATTACATACCCGACACCAAAGACTCGAACTACAAACGATACGAATTTGCATAGGGAATTAACGATCGACAATCAATGAAACAATGAATGGAAATACGCACACTCACGCACGCAATGTAGGAGTTAAGAGTTACCTACCGGAGCATCGCCGGAAAACTCGCCGGAGCAATCGCCGGAAAATGCCCAACGCGAACCGAACCCGTCAACGCGAAGCTCTCGTCTCAACCTACAATGTTCAACCATTATCAAACACGGGAGAACTCAATTAGGAGCTAGGGTTTGAGAGATGAACGAGACTTACCGAGTATACGCAAACCAACACCGTCAATGCGTAGCCCTCGATGTCCCCGTCGTCGATAACCAAGGAGCCGAGCTCCAAATCTCCATGGATTCTCCTAGAATCATGAGAGAAGGGAGAGGGGGAGAAGAGGGAGGTAGAGAGAGAAGTCTGTAAAAATGGGGCAAATAATGCCCTAACTCGAGCCAAACATGCTTTTATAGGACCCCACATGAAAGGACAAGTTTGCCCTTCAAAACAGAAAATCGCACAGGAAAAATACACGTCCCGACCGGTCTCGGATTTGGCTAGACCGGTCTTGACCTAGGAAAAAGGCACAGCGAGGAAAGAAGGACATTCGAATGGGTATTTTGATCATAACTTCTTCATACGAACTCCGATTGAGATGATTCAAGTTGCGTTGGAATCGTAATCAAATTATCTACGACTTCCATGAATAAAGATTTCTGATTTGAGAAACAAATCAAATCGATAAATTTCAAACGCGATTTAGGATTTTCGATTTATTTAAAACACATGGAAATTAATTAAAATTTCCGGAGTGTGACAAACTACCCTCCTTACAAAAATTTCGTCCTCGAAATTTACCGAAGTAAGGAAACAACCAATCGATGCAACAATCCACAAGGAATCCAACGAAGAGTCACGCTCCACCAAGCTTCCGCTACGACCAAAACCACTTCACGACAAGGAATCGCACACGACACACATCTCAAGGATCAAACCATCTTCTCGCAACGAAAGGATACACAAGAAATCGCGCTTAAGGACCAAAGGTCTACGAGGGGACAACTCTAACGATAGTTGCGCGTGAACTTCACCACGTTTTCACCACGAACACACAAAGGCCAATCGCCAAGACCATCGAACAACGATATTCGCACCGTGAAGATGCACCAACAAACCAAGAGTATGTCGTTCTTCCCGAACTTGCCAAGGATACGCCGATACAACGAGCCGCAATCCTAAGTTATTCGCAACCAACCCGAATACCGTATGCATTGAAATGTCTAAATACCCAAAAAATACACACATCCTGGTGCGGTGACAGCATGACATTGGTGATCGTCCTGAGATGCCCCGGCCGGTAGCGTTTATCAATTTGATACACACATGTCAAACATACATCACACAATCAAAGAAAAACTCACACACACCACACCAATTATGCAAGTGATAAGTCCAAACAACATGACTTAGCACATACTCACACCAAGTCTAAAATCCAATATGCAATCGTACCCACTTTCCTACGTTTCACTAATTTCGCAAACGAACATGAACACTCTGGTACGAAAGCAATAGATAGACGTCACAACAAGAAAAGATGTCAAAACTTCTTACCGCGATTCAACGATACTCAACAAGTAAAAGTCCCACAACGGAACAAATTTTGAGACTTATATATGGTGTCTCAAAGAAGTACATGACTCAACCACAGAGTAAGAGCAACAACAATAACAACAACAACAACAACCACAGCAATTACAACAACAACACGCCCCAAATTACATTGCAACAACTAGAGTAGGGACTTTTAACAAGGAGTCAAAGCTATGGAATAATCCAAGAAAAACTTTACAACTCTCTAATTTTTTTTCACCACAAAAAAATAAGGTTTCCACAATAAATTTCGAACTTTCAAGCAAGAAAGCTTGAACGATTTCAACCCGATATGATTGTCCAACAAAAGGAACGAATCTCAAATAGGAAATCATTAATCAACACAACCATGAAATTTTGCAACTTCAATTGCAAATGAGGAGCTTGACAAAAAAAGAACTCCAAGAAATAACACAAGGAAATCCCAAGTTTTAAACAAGGTACAACCCAAGATTAAAGTTCAACATAGTTTTCAATACAACTCCAAAGAAAATGATACATAAGAAAAATCACCAATCGAAAGTGAGGTCTTAACAACATAACGAGTACATGGACTTTCACAAGTCCAACACGAAAATGAAACTCTATCGAGGAACAAACAAAGAACATCGCCAATGTCTTCAATCTTGATTCTTCATTTGCTTGGGGCAAACTCTTGCCACATGACCAACTTTACCACACACGAAACAAGACTTCGAAGGAGGAACCGATGCGGTGCATTGCGAACGGAAGTGACCCGGCTGACGACACTTATGGCACATAATGTGGGAGACAGAAGCAACTCCCGGTTTACGCAACAAAGAAGACGAACCACCACTTTGACGATTGCACGATGACTCCGCTTGGTCATGGCATCGCTTCTTACTGACATTCCCGGATGAATCCGAGCTCTTACAAGCAACGCGAGGAGGAGACTCAACTCTAGAAGTCGTCTTCAATTTACTAAGGCACAACTCCACTTCCCTGGCACTCTCTAGCAAAGATGCATAACTCTGAATATGCTGACCCACAATAAACGGATGGATCGAGGAATGCAAACCTCTTTTGAATCTCCTACACTTGTGATTTTCTAAACGAACCAACTCCAACGCGAAGCGCGACAAGGAGTGAAAGTTAGAAGCATACTGAGTGACCGTCATATCACCTTGTGTCAACCGCTCAAACTGTAGACCCATTGCCTCACGACACGAAGCAGGAAAATACTGTGCATCGAACACAGCCTCAAACTGAACCCAAGACATACCTTTCGAAGAAGAGGAACTCAGTGCTCCATCACTTTGCATCAGTGATTCCCACCACACACCACCCTCACCGACCAATTGGAAGGTCGCCAAGGACACTCGAACAGAATCTTCAGTAACTTCTAACGCATCCAGAACTTTGCGAATCTCAACAAACCAATGATTCGCCTTCAATGGATCACCGGAACCATCGAACTGAGGAGGATTAAAGCGAAGAAAGTCTCTAACCATCTGCGAAGACCGATTTATCTCGTTACCCAACGACAAACCCGACTCGCGACCACACGCGACAATAGCTGCTGCCAATCTCTCGGCCAACTGACCGAACTGAAATTGGACTCCATCTCCGAGAACAACTCCAGGAGTAGGAACGCCACGACGATTCTGATTTACCGCACGCCTAGGAGCCATTGAAACACTGGCACAAAGAACAATCAACGTCACTACACGTGAACATTTGCATTGCGATGGAAAAGAATGAATACAACACATAGAACGTGCAAATTTTCCAAAGAGGCAAAGGACCCATAATGGTCACCAACACCAATTCACCCAAGAATTTAAAAGCACAAAAGCCAAGCCGCAAGAGGAATAGGAAGAACAAACCTCATTTTACTCGAAGATGCACAAACGGAAGCCTTAACAATTCACACAATCACACGGCGACATCAAACTTATGCCTCAAAACGGGAAAACCAACAAACCTCAAAAACCTTATCCATCCAAAAATCAAGATTTCTACTACACATTCACCAAGAGGGAGTTCTAAAACTCCACAGAACTTACGAAATCCACAAGACAACCAAGAATTTGTGCCTCAAGACAAAATACAACAAGTCTCAAGACCTCATATCGCACCACAAATCACAATCTCCACTGTACCGCCACAAGGAAATCCTCAAATTAACTGAACAACGGAAGCAACACCACAAATCTCAAGGGAGCTAAGCACCTAACTACGCAAACTCTAACACATCTCTAGCTTCACAGGGAAAGAATAACACACAGCTCCCAACAATCTAAGGAAACTCAACAATCCAAGGAGGAGTCAAAACAACACAAGCGACTCTAAGGAAACAACCCCAAGGCAAACGGTGCTCCAAGGCACACAAGAATAATCATATCAATCGTAATGAACCTAGGAACCCATGGAGATTAGGTGTCTCCCCACGGTCCAAAGGTATTCAAACCAAAAGCTCTGATACCAACTGAGACACCCCGTATTTTTAAGTAAAACATTTCCAATATTTTTTTTTTGAAATACATTAAACACAAACCCTGGGGAGTTAACGGTTATTATACAACAGCATTGCAGTTGAAGTTCTCATTACATTAATATTGATACAATATACCAAACTGAAAGAGTACAGGGAAAAGAGTACAATCAAACTACTCGCTATAAACTATAAAGAGAAAGTACAACTACAACCGAACAACAACCTGAAGGCTGAAATGAAAGTACAACAGCACAATAAAAGCCAAGACTGCAGCTCCAAAGGAACCAGCTGCCAGTACAAGCTCCAAGTCACCCTGCAAGAGAAACCCTGCAGTACAATCCTGGAAAAGAGAGAGAAAGGAGGGTCTGAGCAAAACACGACTCAGTGCAGTAACAACTAACGATTACAAAGCATGCATGAGTGCATGCGACCCTATGTGCCACAAGCAAAGGTAAGTAAAGTCAAGGAGAAGGCACAACACACGCACACACCCAAGTAACGTGAGACTAAGAGTATCTCCAAGGTCAAACAAGTAGAGTGTCACCCAAATCAACCTACGTCTCCAACGTAAACACTATCACAAGGGAACTCTACTAAGGAACACACGAACCTCGATACTCAATCACACATACCCCCAACCCAAGCCACGGTCAAGACACGACCAACACCTACAATCACTCGCAAGGAACCCAACGTCAAGTCCTCTCATCGTTCCCATCATTCCCATGTTCATTGGTAACGTTTTGGATTCACAAAATTGTAGTTAATATTGAATATTAGATTTACACATTTCATCATCTTCCCACCTTGGCTCACCCAAGGGGCACAACCGCATTACCATCACAAGGTTATCGTTTTATTCCAATATTCATTTCCGGTCGACTCCTACACAAGCGAGTCTCGAAATAATTTCTGGTCAGTCTCCAATCTCCCCTAGACAAGGGCGAGTAAACCACATGTGTTAAGATTTGTTCCAGGATCCCGCCTGCCAGCGTATCCAGTATATTCCGAGACTTTCGGGAACTCGTATCTCCCACCTATGGCCAAAGGATCTTTTCCTAGATCATCACCCGTCAATGATATCTAGTTATTCCGTGACTTCAAGGGAATGCGTATCTCCCACTTAACACCATAAACGGACTTGGGCATGAACCATCCAAGTTAAACCACACATTGCACTTCCTTGTTTCATTAGTGAATTTTGGTGGATGATTAGAGATTCACTAAGGGTGGTCCTCGTAGGATCCATCTCCCATATTGGAAATTTATTGCGTTCATTGGGTACTTTATCTTGCAAGTCAAAACATCACCTTCCCACATTTCCGCAATCCCCTCGAGAGTAGGGTCCAGCCCAAAGTTCCAACCTCATGTCGTCATCGTACCAAGGGAAGTCATATCACTCACACAATTACGTTACTAGTACCCAAAGGAAGCCACAACGCACAATTTCCCAAGAATTTCCAAGGCCAAACCCAATTCTCTAGGACGTTTGCCCACGAATGACATCAAAGGGGAACATCCCCACTCCGCCACAATTCACTATCTCACGCTATCGTAAGGACCCACGTAAGTCTAACATATCACTAGGCAACCACAACGATAGTTCAACACGATCAATGCACCCAAATTCCACCTCAAAACCCATTCGTCATTTCATCAAACGCTTGGCGCCTATACCATTCTAAGGGTGTTCCCCAACACCCGAGTTATCGCTCCTACCACAATATCATTCCAATCATCAACACAATTTCCCTACGCTACCCAACACCAACCAATCGAGTAATAACAACACGATTACATACCCGACGCCAAAGACTCGAACTACAAACGATACGAATTTGCATAGGGAATTAACAATCGACAATCAATGAAACAATGAATGGAAATACGCACACTCGCGCACGCAATGTAGGAGTTAAGAGTTACCTACCGGAGCGTCGCCGGAAAACTCGCCGAAGAGGTCGTCGGAGCAATCGCCGGAAAATGCCCAACACGAACCGAACCCGTCAATGCGAATCTCTCATCGCAACCTATAATGTTCAACCATTATCAAACACGGGAGAACTCAATTAGGAGCTAGGGTTTGAGAGATGAACGAGACTTACCGAGTATACGCAAACCAACACCGTCAATGCGTAGCCCTCGATGTCCCCGTCGTCGATAACCAAGGAGCCGAGCTCCAAATCTCCATGGATTCTCCTAGAATCATAAGAGAAGGGAGAGGGGGAGAAGAGGGAGGTAGAGAGAGAAGTCTGTAAAAATGGGGCAAATAATGCCCTAACTCGAGCCAAACATGCTTTTATAGGACCCCACATGAAAGGACAAGTTTGTACTTCAAAACATAAAATCGCGCAGGAAAAATACACGTCCCGACCGGTCTCGGATTTGGCGAGACCGGTCTTGACCTAGGAAAAAGGCACAGTGAGGAAAGGACATTCGAATGGGTATTTTGATCATAACTTTTTCATACGAACTCCGATTGAGATGATTCAAGTTGCGTTGGAATCAAAATCAAATTATCTATGACTTCCATGAATAAAGATTTCTGATTTGAGAAACAAATCAAATCGATAAATTTCAAACGCGATTTAGGATTTTCGATTTATTTAAAACACATGAAAATTAATTAAAATTTCCGTAGTGTGACAGGTCGACTGGAGACTCGCTACCACGAGCAGTCTGCCAGGATATGGTTATTGGAACAAGTGGAAAGAAAGAAAAGCAAATTGGTAATTCTAATATCTCCAATATAAATAACAACCAAATCCACAACACTTGATATTACGAACGATGCGATCAATGTTAAGTAGTCCCCACCGTGACCCCTTGGTTCCAAAGGGGAAGTATCGATCTGGGGTGACGCTACTAACATGTGATGCAACATTTGATGTTTTACTAAAGGATATGAGTAGAGTTGTTGGGGTTCCAGTGGTTACTGTGGAGAGGTGTCCTTTGGCAGTGTTTGAGAGCGTGGTCCTGGTTTGGTAGGCTCTCTGGTGGTACTTGTTGTGGTGGGTTACTCGGATGAGATATTACGAGATGTGTGACTTGTCTTGGTGGGTTGGTTCCAGTGTGGTTTACACTTGGAGGTTTCGATTGGGATTACACTTGGTGATTCTACTTGGGTTGAATCTTGGTCCCTTGGTTACAGTTGGGTGTGTGTGGGCGTGAGTTGTACTTCACTTTCCGCCCTACTTTACTTTCAGTCGCTTCACCTTTGGTTTACTCTATTTAGACTTGTACTTCTTGTGCACTCTTGTTAGACTTTAATTGTTACCGTCACTGAGCTGTGTTTGCTCAGACTCACCTTTCCCTCTCTTCCCAGGATTGTACTGCAGGTTTCCTCTTGCAGGGTGACTTGGAGCTTGTACTAGCAGTTGGTCCCGTTTGGAGCTGCAGTCTTGGCTCTCTGTGGGTTGTTGTACTCTCTTTTCAGTTTACAGGTTGTTGTACTATAGCGGTTGTACCTTCTCTTTACAGTTTGCAGTTAGTAGTAGTTCAGTTGTACTCTATTTCCTGTATTCTTTCAGTTTGTACATGGTATCAAGAAGAATGTAATGAGAAGTTCTATCGCACTGTGTTTGATTACTACTATTAACTCCCCATTATTTTATTAAATGTATTTCAAAAAAATGTTTCTCAAAATTTGGGGTGGTTACAATACTCAACAACAAGTACTCACAGGAATATAATCTGGTTTTATCCTTTTAATTTAGTTTCCACGATTACCAAGATGTAATTCTAATTCAAATGTCATAGTACAATGTGAAGACTTCCAGTTATGACACCTTTTTAATCATACCCTTTGGTTTTAGACAACCACATAATACCATGCACATTTTTACACCCATGTAATTATCTATTTCTATTTAATACACTACTTTAACCCTTTTATGCACACTAACATACATATGTGCAAATGAAAATTTCCAACGATGTACAAATCAATGCATACATAATATGGCCCTTTATGGAGCTTAACCACACCTCCATGAACACGTGTCAAATGCAAGAATCACCATTTTACTTATCCATACACTTTATTTTCTTTTTGTGTATCATTATACTCATACGATGTTCATGCTCACATGTAACTTTCACCCCTTTACACCTTTTTGGATTTACACCTTTATGGCTTACACCTTTACAACTCAACACACACATAGCTTTAACAGAAAAGGCATCATTGCCCAATCACTATGCATAAAGTGACATCATGTCCAGCTCTGAAATCAAATGGCACCAAGCCCAGCTTTTGAAAATAGTTTGGCATCTAGCCCAGCTCTTTAATTAAAAATGACAATATGTCCAACTCTGTAAATACATTGGCATTACGCCCAGCTCTTAAATAAAATGGAAATTTGCCCGGCTCTAAAAGTATTTTGGCATTAAGCCCAGCTGTCTGAATGACATCACACATTTCCACCGTTTGTTTACAACTTTCATACTTTACCCAATGCATTCACCATGCATATTATCATGAAATCAAAACACAACTTATGACACTTAACTTCATAACCACATCTCATAAAATACATGCATCCGACTATACAAGTTTACGTATCATAATATGTTGATGACCATTTCTATATTTTGACTGAATCATGCGAATAGCACACACATGCATCATTACCATAATTCATACCATTGATTCACACACAACTGAGTCGTTCATTATTTGAGTTTTCCAGGGTTTTCCTTATTACCCACGACACATACATATACATATATATTTTTCTTGAGTTAATTGAATTCCATCTTATGTCAAGCATGCACAATTCCTTAACGTTTTATTCGTTCCTAAGGAATTTCACCTACGTTCGCATATATAACACTAAATGTCATATCTACTAGACTCACCGAAATACCGAATGCACAATGCCGATGCTATCTCCTCAGAACGTTGGAAGCCCCGCAACAAACACCTATACCAACTACAATATTCAGAATTAGTACAAAATAATGCATGGTAGTAATTAGATTGAAAAATGACATTACTCTACCACATGCTCCGACCCACTATGCAATTCACCCACGCCATCCACGAATGACCAATACATGAAAGAT